>CABFOV010000519.1:164938-179659 GCA_902141375.1 Timema poppense
ACAAAACAGCCATACATTGAGCTTCAAATGAAAGCGAAATGTCAACTCTGGGAGAATAAAAGACAGGCAATATCCGAAACTCATTATCAAAAGTCATAAATTTTGTAGTAAGAGAATGAAGTGTAGTGGCTGAAAAAAGGGGGCGGGGGGGGGTGTTTGGTTGAATAGAATGTTTGGGCAATGGGATGAAGAGAAAAAGGAGTCAGGGGGGAATTCAAAAATTCGAACGTAAAAGAAAAGTGGGGACAAAAAGAGTTGACAAGTGATCGAGTTCGTTACATTTATTTTTCCTACGCTTCTAAAATAGAAATACAGCTCTTAATAAAAAAAAAAAAAGTCCGGGATTATCTTCAATTGCATGGTTAATATTTAAATCTTCAATAAAAATGTATGACACAAAATGTGATTCTTTATCAAATAGCTAATGAGGCCCTAATATTTCATAAACTGTCATTTTGTGACAGAACAGCTTTTGACAGCTCCACACACCAATTTTACAAATTACTTTCAAACAATCCAAACTAATTTATAATACGAGTTTTTTTGCACAACGTCTTACAACCCATTCAGGCTATTGACATGTATTGCACTAAAGGTATAAGGATTAAAAGGGTGAGTTTATAAGAAAGATTAGTGAATTTTCTTGGTAGGGAGGGAAAATAATTGTAGTAAAACCCCTCTTAGTGCCGGGTTTGACACCCAAACTTTATGTCATCTTTTTTACTAGACATATTACTTTGAAATTCGTTATGTGTATCTGAATGACTTCATAGGAAGAAAGGTTGAGGGAAAGAGGAGCTTAGGAAGAAGGAGGATTCAGATATTAAATGACTTGAATGAAAGAAGAACATTCTGGGAGCTGATGGAGGAGACAAAGGACAGGGCGCATTGGAGGTCTAAGTTCACTGACAAAAAGAATGGCCCTGTCGTAGGACAGAACACATAATAATAACTATACTACTATGTAATGTACACACTGATGTGAATAATTTTATGATTTAACTTCACTAAAATTTTAATAGATCTCTCTTTTTGGCCAACTTGTATATTTTTTGTTTAGCGAGACCTGTAACCTGATTAAAGCGGACATTGAATCTCCCCTAGATTGCTCCTCTTAATACCTTGACCATCTAAATTCAAATGTTGGCCATGTATTAGTGACTCCTCCGAGATAGCACTTTAGACTGACCTCTTAGCACTCTCGACCACAACGGAGTCAGTAAACATTCAGCAACATAGTTTTATTAATAACCAAACCTAATATTGGTTGACATTTCTATCCTTTGAATTGATATAATATGCTCTTTGATGGTCGAATAAAATTCGCCTAAGACAAGGTTAAGGACCATTAATAAAATTTTCTATATATTATAATGTAACATATAATACATTTGTTTTGTGTGGGGTTGAAACTATATTTGGTGGGCGCCTATAAATTACATTTAGAATAAATAAAATAAAATTACCTTTTCTCTTTTCCTCGGCTAACTCTGACGGTAGCATGATGACCTTTAAAACTCGAGACCACTAGTTGTGCTCGGAAACGCTTTCTGAACGATGCTATATTAATATTTAATAATGACATTACCTACAACAAAGGTACAATCAAAACCCCTACAATACAACACAACAATCTAAATAAAATGAATAGCTGAGTGAATTGTGGAACTATATTAAAATAAAATTAAAAAAAAGACACAATTATAAAAACTTTCTGTTGGTTATTATTATTATTATTACTATTATTATTATATCAATGTATCCATTTTTCCACATCCCAATCCTAGGCATAGATGACCTTTCCTAATCACGTATTAAGAGATAATAAAATATAATATATATTTTATTATATCGGTTTTTGAACAACAACAAAATCAATAATAGATTACATACTAGAGTTGAATTTGAGAATTTAAAGAATGTAATACCAGAGTTAAAATAATATATATATATATATATATGATACCATATTATTTAAGTTTTGAGTAAAACAATAAAGAGTATTTTGGTAATGTTGACAAAACAATACATGCATTAATATGTTGACTGTTACACTCACTCTACTGCCTTTTACTTACGACAAAAAATAAATAAAAGGGAGTGGGGGTAATCTAAGGAACATACAAAAAGGTAAAATATTTGCAAGATTTAAAAAATAACAACATGAATGGTTTATTCAAAGAAATAACAACAGAGCAGAATACTTGACATGTTCTTAAAATTCAAACTGAGGTATGTTGAAAATTAAAATTAAATAACTTCATATAGTATTTCACACAGTTAAATTGAGGGGATGTTACAAAACACGTAACCTATCCTACAATCAAATGGGTCAGTCTTGAAGAGACAGTACAACCCATCATACGGATTATAGTACAAATATTTATTGCAAATAATATCCACCAAGAAATTATATAATGACAAAATAAAACCCTTATGGGCATCTTTAATATGTTACCAAAGTGTCTGATCCATTCCAGTGAATACAGACTTCAAAACATTGATAAATTTTAAATATCTCTCAGATATTTTAAATGGCATGAGAGTTTGGCTAACAGACTTTAGTCAAACTCTCGCGGGACTACCGAATCTCGACACAAAAATTGGAAACAAGAGCTCTACTTGTTAATAATAAAGATAATACAATACTTGAAGCAAAGCTTAACAAAATATTTAGAAAAAATATTAATGTTAAATCGTCCCAAAATATATTAATTTTATCGATCAGAGAAAGTTACGTTACTTTAATCAATACTTCAAAATGCAATCTACAAAAGAAACATTACCTTAAAAATGCAACTACAATTACTGGTAGCCACAATTTCAAACAATTTACATTTAACACGTCCAATACAAAATCAATTTATAATTGTGGTTATCTAAAAAGTATAATTATCTTGACAGACCCTAGCGCCCAGCTGGTGACAGAAAATAAATAGATTTTCATTTCAAAATATAAGTTCAAGTAAAAAAAAACCATTTGAGTATAGAAAAATTATGATGCTTAATCTGGCTAACACTAAAAGTTAAATTTAAATTAGATTCCAAAATATAAACGGCCATATATTATGTCCGTCAAATATAATGCATGAATGTTTATTCTGGCGTTGTCCAAGTCCAGGACAGAACTCCTCCTTGAAGCGTTGAAGTCGAATAGTCATTTTAGTGTACACAAACATCACTATTTATAGTGTTGTGGTGGGGTGACCTGGCGGTCTAGGGGTAAGGTGTCAGACTTCTGTGCTGGCGGCCGGGGTTCAATCCTCGGTCCCGGCAAAAATTTATCTGATTACCAAACCCTTCCTTCACCTCTGACAAGACATCTTGTGAATGTGAGGAATGCCAGGTCTCCACCGTGGTTCAGATTCCACGTTAAACTGTAGGTCCTTCATTTCATCTCACAATCATCCTACCATTACACATTAGCGTAAGTGCGTATAACCCAAACGGGTAGTAAGACGCGGCGCTAATAATAATAATAATAATAATAATATAGGGTTGTGTTGCTAGGGACGCCAGATGGGGGAACAAAACACTCGGTCGGTGACGTCAATTCGGCCTTCTAAAAGCTTTCCATCATCTCGTAGACCACTTGTTGCCTACCAGATAGTTATCTACAGGATAAATATACTTGTGTGGGGAAAACGCAAGTTTGGTACTAGTTTTACTGGTGTGCGCATGTGTATAAACCCGGCTGCTACCACTACAACCTAGCTAGTGGCAACAACGCTCACCATTTGTTAAATAATGGCCGCTAAACGAGTGCAAGGAAACAGATGGCATCACGTGGGTGTAGAAGCTATGTTGTCTTGCAAGTATTAATTTTGGTGTCTGCAAATATGTGGTCAATAGTTTGGTAGAACGTTTACAATATTTAATTATTTTACTCACATTTAACTAATTTGCTCTTATATAACTATAACTATTAAAATAGCTTGTTAGTTTTGTATAGAAGTGTGAATTAAATATTTTAACTTTATATATAGCTAGAGCCTGGGCCTGTACCTACTAAACACGTGACAGGATTTTAACCTAAAAACAGATTATGATAGGTGAAACTTTATGAAAAACAACGCATCATTATGGCAACAATCATTTTAACTTTCAAATAAAAGTTATCAGATACTTAAACCTCCCGATAAAAATGTGATGGATAAATACATATTATCTGGCAGTAATATATTTACAATTATTACATTATTTATGGTCCATGTCAAAAAATAAATTATTTGTTTTACTCTGGGTATAATAATAATACAATATGCAAATTCTGTAGTTAATTTAGTAAATATAAAGTTTTATTAGTTTTAAAACTACGTTCATTACATATTAAATAAAACTAAAGTAAAGGTTACCTTTACATTTGGCCAAAAACACAGTTTCAATAATGCGTCATTCCATTGTGAATTATTTCCATGACAAGTCAATATTAGTGTATGTATAATTTATAACCACATGGTTTGATAAATCTAATTGTTCCAATACAACAAAAGTTTGACTAATCATTGAGGTGAGTTAATTTAATTTTCATTATTCTACTTATAATATATAAAGGGTTCATAGGCCAAGTAGTGTGATGATATTTCTGGTAGCCTTTATTTTATTTGTAATTATAATATTGTAGCTCCATTTTCATTACTTTTTTTCTGTAAATTTCTATTTATCCATATAGCACAGTATTTTTTACGAGTGAAGAAACACTCAATTCTTCAAGCACCCACTTCGGCCTAACGCGTTATTCTCGTGTTGGACTAGACTGCTGAAGATGGAGAGATTGATGTTCGATCCCGGTTGGGTGAGCTGAGGGTGTTTTTTCCTTAAATGGTGTTCTATTCTCACTCTACTCTTATTCGGGTGCATTTCCTCTAAATTAAGCCTTTATAATCCCTATCACATTAGTGCCACTATATTAAATAGGCGTATAACCCAAACGGGTAGTAAGACGTGGTGCTAAAAATTTTTTGGCAACAATAGCATTATTTATAATGAATATTGATTATTTTACCAACGCCAACTATTTCATGGAAAATATTTGCTGAAATAAGAGGAGGAATGTCTGTGTTTGTTATGGGAAAATTTGAGTTCAAGCGGCGAATTTGAATGCAAGGTGTCTGGTTTTAGTATTTTTGTTTAGTAAATATATATTTTTATTTTAATGCTAATACTTTGTTCTCTCAAAATCCTTTTAAATTATATTTCATTGCCATTGTTATTTGTTGAATGGGTTGCCTAAAATATGTTGTTTTATTGGAGGACACAAAGAGATAAGTGTTATTATTGGTTTATTTTAAATGATTTTGAATATGTTATAGAATAAAGTAGTTTTCGAACATATTCTAGATAAAAACAGGGGCTTTAGTGTTCCCCTCAAAATTGATAGGTAGAATTTTAAACTATTCGAATTTGAAATACCATAAAAAAAAGGTTACAATTTTGTATAGATTTTTAAAAGTGACAGTGATAGGAGTCAAGCCGTAGCCTATTTATTATATATTTAGTAGAAATTCCAAGATATTTAAATACTAGAAGAGGATATTTACAGTGACTTAATTTACCATTGAACGAATAACTATTTTTGGTGAGATTGACTAAATATATCACTCTTCATCCAGAGCATCTGGAATCATGTTAATCATTTAGTTATGCCAAATAAAATATATAATTTATCTGTGTAAAGAAACATAAAAATATTGGATAAGATATTTTTACTATAATATAGATAAAAAAATTTATGGTAGAGAATACGTTATTAGATAGATAAATAAATGCCTTAACTTTCAACCTAAAAACTGACTAAGTGATTGTTTTTTAAATTAATATAAAATTGTTAGCTTTGATGAAAGCTATCAATTTAATTGATTCTGTGGAAACAAAATAGAAATAGATTTCTTTCCTTATTTTTCTTTTTGTATTTTCAAACTATGCAATAAATATGTAATATAAGTACTATAAGGGTCTGTTAGTAATTTGATTAGTAAATATCTCTGTATGTAGGATTACTAGAATGTGAGAAAGTGATACTGAATAATAAACACATTCTACGTTCTTTGTGGGTTTTTTCTTTATTTCTTTGTATCTGTGCATTCAAAGCTCCTAATCTAAAATACATTTTTGTATAGCTAGTAAATGTCTAATAAATCGATTTGCTATTAACAATTAACAATTATTATTAAACAAGTTCTTTAAAATTTTATTTTGTCTGAATATATCAAAATCTATTATCGATCTATTATATTACTACCATAGTTTTGAATATATTCAATTGTAGTAAATTTACAGTTAAAAGCTTTGTCTCTGGCTAGAATGTACTATTATTATTATATGCTATATGTGTATAGGCAAAGCTAATTGCTAATTGCTAAGAGAATAAACTCAAACATATCGCTCGCCCAGATTCAGTGGTATCACAATGAATTTCTGATTACCACTGGGGTCTGGGGTTGCTTGCTAGAAAAAACAATTGATCATTAAACCATGACCTCACTTACAAACTGATGAAATGCTGAGATATATTTGAAGGGAACCTTACATAGTCATAGGTTTCGAGTATGTTTTGTCATATTTCAAATTTTACAGTACATACAATATTTTAAATAAATATTAGATGAATATTTCAAAAATACATAATGTTAATAAAGGTAATAATCATTGTATTTATCTTTCAATAACGTATATTTGACAGCCATTTTCTTTCTTCCTCAAAAATAGACTCACTTCTTAAATAACTACTAAATAAACTAAGACAAATGTATTCTAGGTTAAATTATTATTTTGAATGGATAAAACTTAAAAACAAACGAAAAATGCTTATCGGTTGGAGAGTAAAAACTAAGGTTTTGATTTGTGTGATATTGATGAATAAATTAAACCCCCACAAAACAATGTTATATTTAAATAAGGTGACCTGGTGGTCTAGGGGTAAGGTGTCAGACTTCTGTGCTGGCGGCCGGGGTTCAATCCTCGGTCCCGGCACAGATTTATCTGATTACCAAACCCTTCCTTCACCTCTGACAAGACATCTTGTGAATGTGAGGAATGCCAGGCCTCCACCGTGGTTTGGATTCCACGTTAAACTGTAGGTCCTCCATTTCATCTCACAATCAACCTACCATTACATATTAGCGTAAGTGCGTATAACCCGAACGGGTAGTAAGACGCGGTGCTAATAATAATAATAATAATAATCTATTTAAATAATATTATACCCATACTCACATACACATTAATAGAAAATTTAAGTTGTTAGTTATTTATATGTGATAGCCTATGTTTACTATACATATCATTTTATGTATATCTTTAATATATAATATAAATACTCTGTTATGTATAAATCTAACGAAGTATATTTAATACAAATTAAGTATTTATTTAATATTTAATAAACTACATTAGATATACTTTATAAATAGACAAATAATATCTATCAATATTTAATTATATATACCTTACCATTATAAATATATATTATTTATCTAAACTATTATATTTTCAATAATGGTTGCCCCAAGAAAATAAAGACAGGCTATATGTTTTATTTTTGATGTTACGAATCAAATTGTTGTTATTGTGACGTAATCACAGGGTAATATTTCACGGGTTTAACTTTAATCCCAAGTTTACACCAAGAACAACATCGCTTCTGGGGAAGGTGTCAGGCCGACATAATCTGAAATGTCCGCGTGAACCCTAAAACCTTTGCTTCCTTGATTCTTTCTTTCTTTATTCTCACTTTCTTTCACACAAACTCCACTTTTTTTTTCTTTCTTTTTTCACTCTTCCGAATTTCACGAGCGTAGGATTTCCCATTGGAAATCACAATAATGGGGCGGGAAAGGGTGGAATTGGTGTAAGCGTGGTGGATGAGGGTTGTTCTAGCCCCCTCTCTCCCCCCTTCCCCCCACTCTCCCCCCTTCCCCACCACTCTCTTCTCATTCCAGGTTCTGAATTTTCACAAGAGAAAGGTCATCTGGAATATGAGCCAAGACAAAATAATATCTGGGGAACCGACAACTCCTGTATTTAAAAATATATACAACTTTTATTTTTTGGGGTGACCTGATGGTCTAGAGGTAAGGTGTCAAACTTTTGTGCTGGGGGTCCGGGGTTCAATCCTTGGTCCCGACACAGATTTATCTTATTGCCAAACCCTTCCTTCACCTCTGACAATACATCTTGTGAATGTGTGGAACACCAGGCCTCCACAGTGGTTCGGATTCCACGTTAAACTGTAGGTCCTACATTTCATCTCACAATCATCCTCCCATTACACATAAGCGTAAGTGCGTATAAAACGAACGGGTAGTAAGACGCGATGCTAACAATAGTAGTAATAGAATAATACAACTTTTCCCCACTTAGGTGGCCACGTGGTCTAAGGCGTCACTATCGCAATAGAATAATCGTCTGATAATGATTATATCGAGCTTAGAATACCAGTCATGTATACTGGGGGTGTTTTCTTCCTAAATGATTTCCCCCTCTCCCTCCACACTAATGTGGTACACGTTTGAGTAATTAGTACATAGGCGTATAGCCCCTATAGGTGAAAATATGATTTTATAGAAAAAAATAATTAAAATAATTTTGTATTAAACTGCTTGATGTTCGTTTAGGTGAAGACAAACATGTTCTACATAAAAGTATGTGTGCATGGTTTTCAAATATAACCACCATACGAGATACGTATATTGAATTTTAGTACACATAAATAAAACTGTACCTTTGACGTTATTTTAAAGTAAGCTGGAAGGGTTAGTTAGCTAATTAAAGCCAGTGTTTTTGCAGTTGTTATTTAAAAACAATAGTTTTAGCCAAATAAAATAAAATAGTGCGATATTAGATCAGATTTGTTCGATTTTCTACTTAGAATGGTGTCTACAGTTCTTGAATGCAATAGGTCATGAACGTGACGTATATTTGATGACACACCTTTTACATGAATATAAAATTTATCGTCAAATTCTAGGACACCGTTAACAGATATTCAAGAACATTTATTATTATTATTAGTGTACAACCCGAGCGGGTGGTAAGACGCGGTGCTAAATAATATTGATAGTTATTATTACTATTATTTTATTACCTCGTCTTACTATATAATTGGTTTATACGCTTATATATTAATAACGCTAATGGTTTTAAGGATAAGGAAGGTTGTATTTAGATCAAGTGTACCCGCATTTGCGTGGATAAAGAAAGAGAGAGTGGAAAACAATTTTGTAAAACCACCCTCATTAGACCCGACTGATATTCAAACCTCAATCCCCCCGTAATCGACAGTCTAGTCTACTAAAAAGTAGCGCCTTAGACCAAGGCGGGATTTAAAAATATTGATATTTCTATAAGTGTAAATTCAAACTAAACGTATCTAATGTGACATTATTCTATTTATTTTGGTTAAAATTATTTTTTTATATAAAACTGTAAAAATTCTTTTTTTAGCTTGGGTTCGTTTCCATCCCACCATAGTTGTAGTTAAGCCACATCGTTGAGCCCGTCAATATAATCTAGTCCGCTTTGTTGTGATATGGTGGGGATGCCCAGTCATTACACTTATATAAACAGTTTTATATAAATATATAGTTCATTTCACTAAAAGCCATCATGCTCGTACAAATATTGCATACATAAGAACCATCAGCACTAATTTTCTGGAGTTCTGTAAGAGAATACAAGTTAATAACTATTATATTAACGAGTGTTTTTAGAAATATTATTAGAAGGGTCTATTACGCATATATTATATAATGAGATGGGAAATTAATAAGATAGTTTAGTGTGTTTTAAGATACGCTATTAAAATAAAATGTTAATAAGAACATCTTTAACGTGGTCAGATGAGATTCGAAATTTACTATCTCCAACTTACTAGTCTGTAAAGTTATTCACTATACCAACACTTGTAAAACTACAGTAGCCCCATGGCTTCTTTGGTGCTGACTGACAGCTCACAGCTGACAGCTAAAAGTTTTGAAAAGTTACCAGACCGAATTATGTATCCCTACGCCGAGCCATATGATCTGCAAAAAAAACATGTGTTTAGCAGCTGTCACTTATGATAGTCAAAATTTAGGTATATACCTAAATGAAGGCTGTCAGAAGTTAGCTATGAGCTGTCAGTCAGCACCAAAGAAGCCATGGGGCTACTGTACTTAAGTGGCCTTATATTATCCATCCAACAATATTGTTAAAATGATATTCCCAGATATTTCTATAGTTTATCGATTTTAATTTGATGTGACCAAAATGTTTTCAATTATCATGGCAGGAATACCTCACAGGGAGGTGGAAATGCAGGAAGAGAGTCCTGCCGGTCCCTGAAGTAGAGTCGTTCTGTATTCTGGTCAGCCATTGGCCGTGGATTGGTGGCAGTTAGCACAGCCGGATCAAGAAGTCTTCTTCCTCGTCTTGCTCCGACCCGCTCTGGACACTTACGGAATACCGGACAGATTTCCACACGCACGATTGCTAGAAGGGTCGATCTTTATAAGGTCATATAACCCATGTAACATTTAGTTAACTTCTGTTTTAAAGCTAATATTTTAGTTATAAATTGTATTAAAATCAAGTAATAAGTAATTATTTGAAATATTATCCAATATTATCCAATAAATAATATCGACACAAATTTAAGTATAAATTTGCCAATAGTATCAAATTAATTGCTAATATCTAATTAAACAGTACATTTTTTCCCTTCACATAATTCAATTTCTTTGAAAGAACTAGTTAATAGATCTTTTTATATGTCAATGAACAAATCTGACCTGAATATCCATTTTGCTGTTCTGATGTAGTTTACCACAACATGCTATTGTTTTATTCCAAATTGACAGTCCAATGATGTTACTTAGGTATGAATTGACATTCCTAATCACTGCTTGGAACTATCATGACGTTCAATGAGGCTGTTCGAAACTAGAACAACGTTCAACGAGGCTGCTTAGAATTAGCACAACATTCAACGAGGCTTTTTGGAACTATCATGACGTTCAATGAGGCTGTTCGAAACTAGAGCAACGTTCAACGAGGCTGCTTTGAACTAGCGCAAGGTTCAACGAGGCTTTTTGGAACTATCATGACTTTCATTGAGGTTGCTTAGAACTATCATAAAGTTCACTAAGGTTGCTTGGAACTATCATAACTTTCACTCAGTTTTCTTGGGACTATCATAACTTTCACTGAGGTTGCTTGGAACTATCATATCGTTCACTGAGGTTGCTTTTAACTATCATAATGTTAAATGAGGTTGTTTAGAAATATCATAATGTTAAATGAGGTTGTTTAGAACTATCCTAATGTTAAATGAGGTTGTTTAGAACTATCATAATATTAAATGATGTTGCTTGTAACTATCATAATGTTAAATGAGGTTGTTTAGAACTATCATAATGTTAAATGAGGTTGTTTAGAACTATCATAATGTTAAATGATGTTGTTTAAAACTATCATAATGTTAAATGAGGTTGTTTAGAACTATCATAATATTAAATGATGTTGTTTAAAACTATCATAATGTTAAATGAGGTTGTTTAGAACTATCATAATGTTAAATGATGTTGTTTAGAACTATCATAATGTTAAATGAGGCTGCTCGAAAATAAATCAAGTGTATTTAACAGAATACACCCTTTTTACTTCTTGAATATCAATTTATAAAACAAGATAATTTTAAATAAATTTTAGTATATTACAACAAAAAAGAAAGTTTACAGAAAAAAAAGAGAATATTTGGAAATAATTTGGGCACATGACAATATGTGCAAAAATATTTTCGGTGGTATACCTATATTCTTCTGGGAGGCAAAAAAATAACGTATAAAACATATTCAAAGTGGTCTTTAATTCTAAGTATATTGTTATAAATTCAGTATATAAAAGATTTAATTGGTAGTTTTAACCTAAAAATAAAATCTAATCTTCCATAGTTGCCGCTAATGTAATATTTACTACGATAGTATTTGTATATAATAATTCTTAAAGGGCCACCGACGTATGTGACCAGGAGCCTTAGAATTAATACAGAATAGTCTGGTAGTGAGTCGTATGAATACTACAGTTGTGAGTATTTAGAGAGCTTTCTCCATTTCCAACCTGATTATGATATGACCTTCCCTATTTATTTGTACAGATATTTTATTTGTAGCTACAAGCTCCTATTTGGTAGGCTTGTGCCAGTATAGGTTAGAAGGTCTTTTTTTTTATTTAATTCGTTCTTCTTTCCCGCGAAGTGGTAAGTTTCTGGTTTTGAATGTTTTTGGATGTCTCATAGTTTAGATATATAATAACTCGAAAATAGCAGAGGCACCCGCACTAAAGTATTTGATGTTTTTACTTGTTACAAAATAAATATTCGGGTTTCATGTTATTGTTAAAAATAAGTTGGTACACATGACATTCATTTCTTGGAAGATCCTCTAATTTATTATATTTTGTTATATATATTTCTTTCTTAGTAAAAAAAAAATGAGCTGGCGGACTTTGTTTTTCTTTAACTCTCACAATACACATTTCGAAGTAAAACGTTTTATTTTTACAACTCTTGCTAAAGCTTTCAAAAAGCTATCTTCTTCTCATCTTGAGATATACTTTTTTATTTTTTTGTAAAAAACTGAGATTTCTGCGCGACGAAGGAATATTGGCGTCAAGCGACAGAAGGGTGTGAGGGGTTGTCTGGGGAAGGAGGGGGGGTTGAGACTGGAGGGGAGGCGATCAAGGGACTTCCCCGGGCTCATCACTAGTCAGCTGGTATAGTAGTCAGTCGTCTGCCTTGTCGCTCGAGGGAATCCACCACTGCTGCCAACATTCCCAACCCACATTACCCCCCTCCCCCTCAATCTTCTCCCGTTCACTGGGAAAGAAATGGGCATGTGCCAATTTGACTTACAGGTTTAAGGGATGAGGCAGGTAGAAAGGTACCTGTCAAAAAGATTGAAAATGTTTTTTTTCTTCAATTCTCTTAGAAAAAAGAAGAGGCTTGAAAATAAAGGACTTCTTGAGAAAACAATTATATTTATAAAACAAAATAAATGTGTTGATAAAATATATATGCCTACGCTTGGTACTAAAGTGTTTCGGACATGTGCCTTAGAAAATTAATATTATTATATTTTTTTAAATCAATTTAATTATTATGATGAAAAGCGAAACAACAAATAGCCTAAACATCCCTTAAAACATATTTTAAGTTAACAAGCTTTAATAAAAAATATTCAAAAAACTTGAGCTTAGTCAGATGTACAAATTAAAAATATTTTACTTAATCGTTTTAATGACCAATTTCCGACTTACCAGTTCGAAATATTTTATCTATCAAACTCAATAATAATCGTAGAGATAAGGAAATATATATATGTAATATATTCAGAAAGACTAATTAATAAAACTTAACTGCTAATTGCTACTTCTAATAAGAGTTAACCAGTTAATATTGAGTAAAAACCATTATGCTATATATTTTAATAAGAAAATAGTTATTACTAAGATCACTATTGTAAAATATTTTATAAAACTGACACATCATAGCCCCGTGAGATAGATTAGTTAGGCAAACTATACGGCACATAGGTGTTGAACATTGCTTAACTATGATGTATGCTCAAAAAGATAATGAAATTACCTTTAATTATCTTTAATGTTATTATAGTTAAAGTATTTTAACAATTGCTTTAGCAGTCCCGCCAACATATAGTTGATGGCACATGGAGGGTAGGGGGTTTAAACTAGCTAGAACAGTCACATCAACATATAGTTCATGGTATATGGAGGATAGAAGGTTGAAACATTAAATTACTCCAATGGGTTAGGAATAATAAGGTAGAACTTAGAGTTTGGGTAGCCGCAATGGCTTGTAGGGACGGTAATCAACTTTATTATTAAACCACCCTCAGACAATTCAGCTTGGATTCGAACCACAAACAATGTCACACTCAATCCAGACTTCATGAGATTGGGTCCTTAATCCTTGTTCCTTCCAAACCACGAGTAAAAATAATAACATATTTTAATATTTTGATTGTATTTGCACAAAACAAGTTGATTTATAAAAATGGTTTAAAATAGAGACAATAATTTACCCCATTATCAATATTTACATACTATTCGACACCTTGGCTCAGTTGGTAGCGTGTATGTCTATTGAGCAAATAGTCGTGGGTTCGATTTCCAGCATGGTTGAAATATTAATGATTTTTGAAAATTAATATGGGTTTACACTTTCACAGTGATGAATTAACGGGACTATCCTAATATTAAATTAGCTTATAAGGCATTTTATGAAGCTACGGCAAGCCGGTAGTGGTAAATATATAGCTTGAATAAAAACTGACTCCAAACAAAGATTAGAAACAGTAGTGGATGTAAAGTAACAAGAGTAACGCTTCCTTCATCTCTGACAAGACGTGTATTAATCACAACTTGTGAATTTGAAAAATGCCAGGCCTCCACCGTGGTTTGGATCCTACGTTAAACTGTAGGTCCTCCATTTCATCTCACAATCACCTTACCATTACACATTAGTGTGTGTATAACCCAAACGGGTAGTAAGTCACGGTGCTAATAATAATAATAATAATAAATAATAATAATTTCCTTTATGATAGTGCTGGCCAACAGTCGTAGTACTTATAACAGGCCAGCACTGGAAGTACACAAGTACCATACATACATATATATATATATATATATATATATATATATATATATATATATATATATATA
>CABFOV010000520.1:0-12902 GCA_902141375.1 Timema poppense
ATAATCCTCCTGGCCAGTGAACGTAGCCCAACTAAGCCGTGACGATAATCCTCCCGGCCATTGATCGTGGTCCATCTAAGCTGTGACAATAATCCTCCTGGCCAGTGAACGTAGCCCAACTAAGCTGTGACGATAATCCTCCCGGCCAGTTATCGTGGTCCATCAAAGCTATTCACGATTGAGACAAGGTCTCCCATAGCCCAACTGTTATTCACCGAAATGTAAGGGGTTAAGGGAGGGCGGGTGTTGTATTGTGGTGTGGGTAGATAAATGAGAGTACAAGAGAATTAATTTATCTCTATTAGATGTAAAACAAAGCTATGCTGTTGCCAATAAAAACACAAAACATGTTTCCTTCTTTTCCTTCGCCTTTTCTATGCTGTGACCATTACAAAACTAATTAACCACCTGACCACTCAGTCATGAAGACATGTAAGATGGAACCAGGGTCCTCTAGATATGTAGCTAACCTCCCTATACACTCAGCCTAGCTATGAGTGGTTTCTAATAACATCTACTAGCAAACGTAACAGAAGCTTTCATTAGTGTGTGCCGATATCTGAGGTTTATACTTATGGCTATGAAATCTTTGGTGTTTTATATAAAGTTATGCGTCACGAACGAAGGATTCTTGAGGTAGCTCAACCGGTATTTAAAGTTATTGTGGTCCAACATCGTAGCTCAGTCGACAAGTCTGTCTATAGAGCATACGAACCTGGGTTTGATTCCTGGAAAGAATTATATATCCATACTGGCCAAATGGAGTTTGCCCCCTTCACAGTAATGAACTAATGGCTGGTGGACTGGGATAGGTATCTGTTCTAGAATTAAATTACTAGCAGATCCGTGTGCTGATATGATCGGTCAGTCCAGAATGTGTGCCTTAAATATTTCGAGTCTATCGCTATAAATATCTAATGATATCGGTTTGTACAAACGCGCAGAAGGTTTTTCATAATTCCCGACGAGCTATACATCTGAAATTTGAGGCATTTATAATAAAACCACTTCAAAGTAAAAAGGAACGTGAAGATCTGTTGCCCGAAACTTTCTCAAATATAAATTTATTTATATCAATTTCTTCTCAAACACAAACATTTTTCTTGACACTCTCAGTAAAATATTTATTAACATAGTTATAATAACGATGGATGCACGGATACTTATTAATCTTCTTAAGTCAACCTGAAGAATGGTTTTATATGATTTATATTCATCTGGCACTGTGCATGCACTCAGCCCTTAAGCTGGTTAGTATTACCCGCACCATCTGGTGGAAATTACATGTACTAGGAGTAAGGAAAATGTGGTGGTTCCCTATTGGCTTCCATACTTAATTTCTATTAGCGAGCACTAAAGGGCCTACACATTTCCCGGGAAAGGTATTTTCTCATAAATTCCAGGATTCTTTTATATGCCACAGTTGAAATGGGACCATTGGCTTTACTTCCTCTACGAAGGAAGTTGTGCTACGAATTTTTATTGCTCAAGAAAAATCTGTCAACATCAGCTTGGTTTGAACCCATGAACATCGGATCCTGAGGCGAGCACTTTTTCCCAAGACCACTGAGGTTGACTATTTATAATTATTAGAGATGGAACGATACCAATTTTTCGACTCCGATTCTCGATTTCGATACTTAAATAGGCTTGAAATGAAGTAGAAACGGCCAAATTGGCTTATACTAATAGAAACCAATATGGCTGCCGTGATAGGTAAGTCTTTTTTTACCAATTTTATTTTATTCTGTTAATTTCGATAAACACCTATTAGATATTAATTAGACTTTTAAAACATTTTTGCCTTTACAAATTACATTCATGATTTTAATCTTGGCTTTAAAATTTTAAAATAAATTTTACCTATATTATTATTATTATTATTATTATTATTATTATTATTATTAAATTTGTGACAGTACATTTTAAAAGCAATCGTAATATATTTCTTAACACAGGGTTGATATCTGTTAATATTGAGGTTTATTTGTTTTTTTCTTGAATACATTATGCTATCTACCACAGTAAATATGTTTTCATATTAAAGCAAAACATCAATTTTTTAGGTTTTCAAATCTAATCAATACGTTTATAAGTTTTACAATACAAATATATGGAATAATTAACGAAAAAATGCGTTACAAACGGCCTTTAAAATCTGATATTCATTAATCTCTTAATAAAGCGTTCACGATCATTTGCACGTATCTTTAGGAATCAAGGCATCAAGATTCGAGGTATTTTCTCACTTCTCAATACTCTCGATACCCTTAAGAATCAATAGGTATCGAGGGATTGAGTTTTCGAATTTCCTATCTCTAATAAAATCATAAACATATTTTGTATCGTAGTGTTTGGTAGCAAGGCTCTTGTCATGAAGGGTGTGTAACTTCGCTTACTCTGGAAGATAAACTTGCTTGTTTCCGTTATTGTACAGCTAATGAGATAAGGCCAGATAGTGGAGCCCGTTAGGCTAAGAATGTAAACTTTCATAGCAAACGGAGTGTACACAACACGATTGTAGGTTATTTATTCTGAGGTATTCTAATCATCATTGTTGACACAAGGAAAGGGGACACAATAACTTGTCTCTCTAAGATAATTGGTCAAATATGTGACAGGATTGTTGTGCATTGCTTGGCGCAATTAGACCTTCGAGTTTGTGTAAAGTTCCATCCACATACGCCAATGAGTAGATACACCGACATTTAGTGAGACATGGTTTTACGAACTTTTGCCTATTACACTAAAATGACTATCAAAAATAAATTTAAAATCCCTTGTATCATTTTGGAATGCACATACGTATACAAATGATAAATAAAACAAACAGACTTTTTTTTAGATATAATTGCCTAATATATTAATCTTTTAAATGCTAACTATGAAAATTTGACGCATTAGCTTGGCCGGTAGCGTGTCCGTCTACTGAGAAAAGGGTCCCGAGTTCGATTCCCATCATGGCCGAAAAATTCAATTGGTGAAATGTTAGTTTACCCTTTCACATTGATAAATTGACAGGCGGGGACTGTATGTTGTGCTTGTTCTAGTAATAAGTTATATTATAAGGCATAGGAAGCTACGACAGGCCTAGAAGATGGTAGTGGAAAATATATAACTTTAATAAAAAATTGACCCAGACCACAAGTTAGAAACAGTATTGGATGTTAGTTAGTAAATGCGAACAATGGTCATTTTTTTGATCTAAACACAATAAAATGATGGCAAAATTAACTTAATTTTTCCGTTACAGACGTATTTGTTCTTTCCTGATATTGTCTGAAATGACATAAAAATAGTATCAACTGTACAGCTAGAATGTTCTTCTTTACATTCCAATAACCTATAAGAGTTCCCAGTCCGAGAAATTTGTTTCCCTCCTCCAAAGGCCATTTTGTTAAAAGCATAACTAAAAAAATGTTTGAAATGGCTGAGCTGAAGGTCATATTTAGATCAAAGGTAAATATTTACAGATAAAACATAAGAAATTCAGCCTTTAGCTTTTCAAAGTACTATTACACTTAAATTTGAGGTGTTTTTTTAAATAATTTTTACTGTAAAAATCGTTTTATTACTGAATTTTTATAGAAAGATTTTACTTTTTACTTAACGAAACCAAATAATTTTATTTTAGACCTCGGTAATTTTGGGTAAAGTGCTCGCCTCAGAACCCGATTTTAGTGGGTTCAAACCCAGCTGGGGCCAATGAATTTTTATTAAGCGATAAAATCCTATCTTGACCAGTTGTGACGTCACAGAATCTGACAGACAACGCCCTTAAGCACGAACCACTCTACCAACCGAGCTAGCTGGGATCTTCTGTTTTTCAGTGTGCCATCCAACTAAAGCGTAGATCCGGACGACCAAGGTTCTGATCTCTGTATGGGTTTTCGTTTGTAAATACTTGAACATTCACTCCACTACAATTTGAGGTGGAAAAAAACATGTTTAAGGTTCCTATTTTACAGTCTAAAAAAAACACCTTTTTGAAATAAATAGATAAAATGTTGCTACCGTAGATATTTTTAGTCTGGTTTTAATCAAATAGACTAAACCAAAAGTTCTTGAATAATTATCATGGTTATCGTGGAATTTTACTAGGTGTTTTTCTCTTCATTAAGAAATTTATATTAAAATATCACTACGCTCATATCAGTTATTAAAACAAAAATTTGAAGTTTGTAGAAAATTGAACTAAACTTATCTACTTAAGCATTGTTATTTATTTATGTTGGCCTGAAAGCTTTTTGTTATAAAAACAGCAAAAATCATGACCTTAACTCACGTTAACTCTCATTTAACCTTCAAAATGTGATAAAATCTGCTTGTCACACAAAAATTAACCTCTGTCTTGATTCGCTTTTCAGGCGCCATAGTTTGGGGTGACTCTGGATATGTGAGGTGGTGATTCCCGACATTTGGGTGACTGAACATGTGGGGTGACCCTTGACATGTAGGGTGACTGAACATGTAGGCTGACTCTGGATATGTGGAGTGACTCTGGATATGTGGGGTGACTATGAACATGTGGGGTGACTCTGGACATGTGGGGTGACTGAACATGTAGAGCTGACTCTGGATATGTGTAGTGACTCTGGACATGTGGGGTGACTATGAACATGTGGGGTGACTCTGGATATGTGGGGTGACTATGAACATGTGGGGTGACTATGAACATGTAGGGTGACTCTGGATATGTGGGGTGACTATGAACATGTAGGGTAACTCTGGACATGTGGGGTGACTATGTACATGTAGGGTGACTCTGGATATGTGAGGTGGTGATTCCCGACATTTGGGTGACTGAACATGTGGGGTGACCCTTGACATGTAGGGTGACTGAACATGTAGGCTGACTCTGGATATGTGGAGTGACTCTGGATATGTGGGGTGACTATGAACATGTGGGGTGACTCTGGACATGTGGGGTGACTGAACATGTAGGGTGACTGAACATGTAGGCTGACTCTGGATATGTGGAGTGACTCTGGACATGTGGGGTGACTATGAACATGTAGGGTGACTCTGGATGTCCTCTCCATTATTCAATTTGGAGGTGTTAGTACCAAGTAAATGATCAAACAACTAAAATTAACTATGAGTTTATAAATAAAAAATAAAGGCTTTTTTTTGTCACAGCTGCATTTGTTCGTTTTCATTTGTGGAAGATTTAATATTATTTTATGGTGAACCTTTAAGTGGACTGAACTTTAAACATTTAAGTTATTTTGGAATATAGTGATGGAAATGTTTATTTTGAACATCATGGTTGGCAGTTATAATAATATATACATTACATTTGTGCCAAAAGTGTTGATAACTTGTTTTTCATGTTTTTATTTGTCGGTTTTTTAAGACATACACGGGGTGGGTGCTTCCATACATTCCAAGAAAATACAAAATGTTGTAGGTCTTCCATACAATATGAAAGCTAACCTTGAAACTTAAGTTGTTCGTAAATTTAAAATTCCATTAGGTTTTAGTGGCCGTTTTGTGGCCATTTTGGTGGCCCCGTGGTCTAAGGCGCTACTCTTACAATAGACTAGACTACTGATGATGGGGAGATCCAGGTTCTAATCTCGGTCGGGTAGACTGAGGGTGATTTTTCCCAAATGGTTTACTATAACCCTTCACGCAAATGTGAGTACACATCATCTAAATATAACCTTCCTCAACCCTAAAATTATTAGCGTTATTAGTACATAAGCGTATAGCCCAAACGGGTGGTAAGACGCTGTGAAAAGAGAGTGATTTGTGTTCAAGTTTGTCAATGTTGATTATGTAGAATAATTACATGTGTTTTTATGTGTAAAGTATGATTTAGGTAGGAAGAACATAAGAAGCTAGTTACTAAAGTTACTAAAACAATCTTAATATATTCATACATCAAGTAATGTTATATGAAGCTGTCACTTTTGATAGATATCATCAATATCTATAAAATAGTACAAATATCACAATAAAATGTTATCAACGTTGGCCGTAAAGAAATATGTTTGGATTTCTCTACTGTTCTTCCAACCAAAATCAGACTATACATTATGCAGTCTCTTTATACTGGAACCATATAACTTAATTTTAAGTTAAAATATATTTTGTGTGAGAACCATATATATCTAACAATTAATAATGTCTGAAGTCACCTCACTCATACCTAGCTTTGATTTTTGAAGGTAAACTAGAATTGTCCTGGGTTACTCCTGAGTAAGCATTTATATAAATTTGTCTAGAATCGGATCTGGCTTATACACATTTTTCAAAATGTTCGGATTAAAGTTCACGTAGTAGGAGTTAAAAAAAAGGTACTAAAATGCGTTCGGGAGTCACCGCATTCTAAGGCATTCTTGCTGTTTGTACCGACTGTACCTTCATACATGACCACAACACATGTGTCCGATAAAGCACGCATACGCCTCACTCCTCAACTCAGTAATATTATCCCGCAGTGTTCTGCGTTATACTATTTGCGGTCAGCGCTCCGTTCAAATGAAGAGAAGGGGTCGCTGGGGTAAAAGGGGACTTCAAAGGTCCATTTTAAATGAACGAGCATGTAATTTTAATGTAAATTTATTCGTTTCGGAAAGCGGGGCCTAAATTAGCTTACGTTTAGGGTCAGAAGTGGACCTCGATAGGGTTTACAGGGATATATGTTTGTCGGTTACAAATAAGATTGGTATTGACAATTCTGTCGGGCAGACATGACGGGGGAGCAGTCAGCACAGAAAAACAAGATGGTCTACGGGCGAGATTGGCATAAAGGACAGTACTGTAGGTTTAGAATTGGCGTACAGAGCGCGTGAACAAAAGCATAAGTCTCGTTTTTGTTTATGGTTTGCCAGCGATGGGGAAATATATAAGTTTGATTCCCATACACGATGTTGTGTTTCCTTTCACTCCCTCCATGAAAATGAAGAAGAAGGAGGTTGTCCGGTGTCCCATTCAGTAAAATCAGAGCTATCAATGGAATTATCAAAGGGGTAGATATAATTAGGTATTTTTTTTAAAGGAAATGCACAATAACTATTGGAAAAAAAATCAGTGTAAAACCACAGTATTCATTCATATATGGTAAATCACCATCCAGTGCAAACAGCTGAGGTTTGAACCATGACATCTCCTCAAGGCTGGCCCAAGGTAAATTTTGCAGCCGGGTGGGATTGCTTTTTGGCGCCCCCTTATTTAATAGGGGATACTAGAGTAATATAAAAATAATCCCCAAAACCGACAACTCTAAGCCTAACGTAACGTGAGCATAATAGGAAGAAAAAAAAAACCTGGCGAGGGCCATTTCAAATATCTTCTAAAGGCATCTAGTTTAAAAAAAATTGTTGGTGGAAGAACACTTCAAATATCTCCAAGTGGTATCTAAATTTCGAAAAATAAATCAAGTGAAGTACATTCTAAATAGCTTCTAGGGCATTTCAAATTTCAAAAAAATTCTGGTTGAGCACCACTTCAAATACAGATTCTAGGGAATCTTATTTATATTTAAAAAAATATTTTGAGCACTTTATAAAATAGTTTTTCATGACGTATAGTCATCAACATTTTGCCAAAGGAGGACTACTTCAAACATCCTGGAGAAGTATCCAATTTCAAAATATTTCTGGGGGGAGCACTATTCTAAATAGCTGCTAAGAGTCTGATTTTCAAAAATTCTCTAAGCAAGGATCAATTCGAAGAGCTTATAGGATCATTCAATTTTCTAACCTTAACTAGGGGAGAGGAAATAGTTCTTAACCCCCCTCTCCCCCTTTCTCACACAAATAAAATTACGCTACTATTGTAAAAAGTAATAATGTTCTTAATTCTTAGGGTTTAATAGTAAGTCTTAGCATCATGTCTAACACAACCCCCCTAACCCCAATAAAAAAAATTCCTATGCCCACGAAAACCTAGCAGCTCTAAACCTAACGTAACATAAGTGTGGCATGAAAATAATCTGAAGGAGAAACTCCATAAATGGCTATCATAGAGTACTTCAAACGTTTCACTACGAAAATAGGATTACAAAGAAGACTATTAGAATATGTTTTGCAGACAATGTCCACCCCTTTAATTTGATATAATGAATGATTTAAGAAGTAATTAATGGTGTGTGTAAAGCTTCGAAAAGTCAAAGTGGAAGTCGAAGTCCAAATCTCCTTCGACTTCGACTTCGACATCTACAATAACCTTCACATATTCAAAAAAATTCAAAGGAAGGCTAAAACTTAGATAAATTATCAAACGATTTAATTTCATCTCACTAAATATTACATATTTCAATATTTGATAATTTTAAAACCGTTACTAAACATAAATTTAACACCTACTAATAATTTAACTACCATAACGTAAGCATAGATCAAAAGCAGGGAAGTAAACGTTAGTATATTATACTAATTGTGGCAAGCATAATTTTGTAAAAAATTAAAATACCTATAAACAAATAACGCCAAGGTTACTGGTATGAAGCAGAGAAATCGCTTTAGTTGTGCAATAATTCCAGCTCGAGTCTAATGTTTAGTCCTTAATATTCTATCTTTTTGGAATTATCTGTGACAAATTTACGAGTGCATTTTGTCACAGAAGCTTTTCATAGCTTCTTTGCGTTTTTACTTTCTAGATATCTTACAAGTAGAGAAAAAATTGAACTCGAGATTTTCATGAATATCGACGTCTAATGACCCCGGGACCCTGAAATAGGTTTTCGCAATGCCATCTGTCAGTCTGTACCTCGGGCTGGAGCCCAAACTATTTTACCGATTGGCCTAAAATTTTGTATAAAGGATTTTAATAGGGTTACCCCGAGGAATTTTTGGAATTGGATATCCAACACTAAAATTAATGGTAGTATCCTTAAGAACGGAAAGAGTAAAAATAAATTTTATCAAAATTAGCTTTAATGATTTTGATTAAATTTCGTTTTTAAGCTTTGATCAATATTACAAACCCAATGGCTACTCTTAACTTTTCATCAAAATGTCTTTAAAGGTTCTGGTCTAATGCGTAAATTCTAATTTTTAATTTTATCTCCGTAAGTCTTTGAGATATGAAATTAATTATCAATTCATACATGTGGATATATTTATAATGAACATCTTTTACTTGAAATAGATTTTTATAAAACCAAATGTTTTAAAGATATACGCAAATATATATTTCTTTTAACTTTGCCAACACTTTAAGGTAAAGTATTACGACCGCCAAAAAAATCTAGCTCGAAATGTTGATGGATGTCAACGTTTCATGACTCCCCGAACCCTAAAAAGTGGTTTTTGCAACGCCATCTGTCTGTTTTTCTGTCGAACCCTAAAATTAATAGCAGTTTACTAAAGGATGAAAAGAGAATAATTCCATTTTCTCAAAATCGGCTATAACGATTCTATCTTTCTCATTTTAGACTCAATAGTAATTAATTACCTATTTTATTGGTCAAAATTTGGAATTAGGAAGTTTGGGAATTATTTTCATATAATTCTCAAGTTAGGTTAGGCAGGGCTCTGTTCGGCGCCCCCTCGACCTGACCTCCTGGGCAGCCACCAGTTTCGCCCAGTAGTTAAGGCGCCCCTGCATATCTCTCGTCACAAACATCCCAGTTTATTACAAGCCTTACGACTTATACTGCTTGTCTATTAACGTGAGTAAAACTAAAAATACATCAGAAATAAACAATCTAGAAAAAATATATATTAATACTTTCTTAGTAAAATACTATTAGTCCTTCATATCCTACTGCCCATAAGGGCTACCTGGATCAAAAACTAGTTTATCTAAGGGCACAGGAAGGATAAGTTAAATAATAAGTAAATGTACAAGCATTCTCATGTCGGGAGTATGTTGAGAGTCACTCCTAATAGCCAAATTAATCCTAGTGTAGCCTACCAATTTTAACTTGGTTTTCCGGGTCAAAGTAAAGTTTAAAAGCACTGAGTTAACTCTATTTTTGTCATCATATGGAATGAAAACAGGGTTCGCTTTGTTTTGAGAGTCAGACTCTTTAACCACTCAGTCACTAGGACGCACTGTAGAGTATAAACCGAGTATTCTTGACCTGGGAGTCAGACTCTTTAACCACTCAGTCACTAGGACATGCTGTAGAGTATAAACCTAGTATTCTTGACCTGGGAGTCAGACTATTTAACCACTCAGTCACTAGGACGTGCTGTAGAGTATAAACCTAGTATTCTTGACCTGGGAGTCAGACTATTTAACCACTCAACCACCAGGACAAACTGTGAGTTGGAGTTGGGGCTAGTGACAAGTGGGATCTAAATCGTTATCCCACCAATAAAAAAGGAGGACAAAAGATATGAGTTGGGTTGTAAATTTCATAATAATTGAAAAGTGGTATACAAATTCAATAGCAACAATAACGTTTAGAAATATTTTGGTGAAGATTTGAGATAAAGTAAATAATTGTTGTAATGAATATATGATGCAAATAGACCCACACTGGTGGGCGATCGAGAAAAGATGTCAGCTTCATTTATTCTGGCTTTCTGTTGATATGGGAGTTTTGGTTTGAATTTAGGCTTGAAGCATTAGGGGTAGTTTCTACATAATATCTATTTTTGCGATCATCCCACCCTCTCTTCACATTAATATGTGAGCATTTCATCTTTCTTAGTGTTGCTATTTTATAAGATTGTTTCCTAAATCCATATCATTGTGTAGGTTTCATTGTCTTACCCGATTATTGTTGTTAGTTTTGGGTGATGCTGTCATAGGTTAAGTAGGTCTTTAATTATTTATCCTTTGTATGCTTGTTCGTCCTGACATGTTAGAATCCTCCAGACTAGAGACGAACATCAAACCCTTCATGAAGATCTTGTAAACTGGCTATGGAATCAGTTGGATGTCCCCCAGTAAAGTGGGTAGCGTGCCTTATTTTGTAGCGCAAAATATACTACGTCCAGTAGGGTTAACACACACACACACAGATGATCTCAAATGTCACATGTGGTCAGCCATATGGTTTCCTAGAGCTCGAGTGGCTGCCATACGCACTCTGTTACCATATATGTAATAGAAGTAATCGCGGTGTATACCACAACCTCCCTGCGTGTACATATGCACACAGACACACACACACACACACACACACACACATGTCGGTCTACATGCAGTGCACTCTACTCAACATGCATCCATTCTGCGATAGGGGGATACAGAGTGGTCCCTAAAATAATAGCATCGTAACATGAAGCAGAGGTTTTCAAATTAAGGGTAGAGTCAACATAAATAAAGATCTTTAATGAAATTAAACGTACAGTTTACAACCAAAATAACCAGAATCGTTAAATCTAAATATACATTCTCCGTTTCAAAATTAGTTAACGTTTTTTTATTTAAAAGTACAGTCCACACAAATGAATATTCAACGTTATTAAGACTTAAAGTACATTTTACACATGCAAAATTATTCAAAATTATTAAAACAAAAATCCGTTTCGGTGGCTGTTTGGCCTAAGGCGTCACTCTCGCAATGTTGATGACGGGGAGATCAGGTTTGATCCTGGTTGAGTGTACTAAGGGTGTTTTTATACTAAATTGTTTTCCACTCTCCCTCTACATAAATGCGGATACACTTCATCTAAATTTAATCATCCTAATTCCCAACACGTCAGAGAAATTAGTACATAGGCGTATACCATGAATGGGTTCTTTTTTTAAAAAAGTAAAAGTTCAATACAATATAAACATCAAAAATAGCCAACGTAGCCAAAACCAAAAGTCCGATACAATATACACATCAAAAATAGCCAACGCTAGCAAAACCAAAAGTCCGATACAATATACACATCAAAAATAGCCAACGTTACCAAAACCAAAAGTCCAATACAATATACACAGCAAAAATAGTCAACGTTACCAAAACCAAAAGTACAATTCATACACCAAAATGAATCTACAGTCCAAAAATAGCCAATGTTTTCAAAATATGAAAATGTTAATTTAATCCTCTCGTGTCAGGATTTTAATTTTTAGGTCCTACGCGTCTTACCACCCTTCCAGGATATTCACATATTCACACTATTCACACTAATGGGGTAGGTTAAAGCAGTGGTATTTAACAATTTTTGCTCACGTAACCCCAAATAGAGTTTCTCCTAAACTTCGTAGGCCTACCCCAAAAGTTGTTGGTACGTAGTAAAAGTTATACATAAGCTATAATCTACATACAAGATAAATTAGAATCAAAATAATGCATTAAATAATATGTTATAAATGAGAAACTAGGAGAATAAAGTTATAAACTAACCATCCATATGAGAATAGCGAAAAAGAAAGAGAAAGCGAGAGGGAAAAACTTTTCAAATCGAATCCGAGTCTCTTGTGGTTAAACCTAAATTAGGCCCTGATTATTATTCAATGTTTATCATCAAATAATATATGTATATATTACAGTTTATGTACGCCTAGGATGTCTTCGCGTATCCTCGGTGGTTCACGTAACCCAAGTTGAATACCATTGGGTTAGAGGAAGGTGATATATAGAAAAGTGGTTCCCAAAATATGGGTAGTGAGTCAATTTTTGGTGAGAAGTGATAAGTTTTTGAAATGTGGATTTTTGTAATTATTTGAAACTAGCAGCCCATCCCGGCTTCGCACGGGCATAATAATATAATAAAAGAAAATACACAATGTTTTACAGTGAGTTTCTAAAAAAATAACATTCATAGAAAACAAAAAACTAAGNCCCGGCTTCGCACGGGCATAATAATATAATAAAAGAAAATACACAATGTTTTACAGTGAGTTTCTAAAAAAATAACATTCATAGAAAACAAAAAACTAAGATATTAATTTATTTTTTTTGTGAATATATTTTCTTAAACTTTTTTTTTATTTGCATTGTTTTTTTATATTTTTTATTTTTTATTTTTTTTTATATATTATTTTTCACTTTTTTTTTT
>CABFOV010000520.1:19287-29522 GCA_902141375.1 Timema poppense
TGTGGGGAATGCCAGGCCTCCACCGTGGTTCGGATTCCACGTTAAACTGTAGGTCCTTCATTTCATCTCACAATCACCCTACCACTACACACTAGCGTAAGTGCGTATAACCCGAACGGGTAGTAAGACGCGGTGATAATAATAATAATAATAATAATAATTTCATATCTTAAATAGTCTAGGAGATATAAAAAAAGATCATTTACGCATCAGACCCTAGCCCTTAATGTCATCTTGCCAAAATATCAAGAGTAGCCAATTTGTTTGAAATATTTATAATTGTTTAGAAATGAAATTTAATCAAAATCGTTATACTCAATTTTGAGAAAATCGACTTTTTCTCTTTTTAATCTTCAGTAAACTATCCTTAATTTTAGGGTTAGATATCCAATTCCAAAAAGCCTTCAGGTCAACCCTATGTAAACCCTAGATACCAAGTTTTAGCCTGATTGGTAAAATGGTTTATGCTCTAGCTGGAAGTACAGACAGACAGACAGACAGACAGACAGACAGACGGAAATTCAAAAACAACTTTTTCGGATTTGGGGAGTCTTTAAACGTCGACATGCATCAATATCTCGAGTTCAATTTTTTTGACGATCCCGATACTTTCTCTACCTGTAAGATAGTGATAAAGTAGAAATAGAACACAAACAACACAAAACTAAAAAAGAAAAAAGTAAAAATCTCAATTATCTTAGAAACCTTACAAGACAGAACATTTTAGAGGTCATATTCGGATTCTACAACCAAAAATACATATTAATTGATGTATCACACATTAGATGCAAAATGGCTGTTTACCAGTGTAATCAATTATTAAAGGTAGTAAACAAATAGATAAACTAAAACATAACCCTATTAAAGCTAGTTGGATCGTGACAGTTTGTCGTTCTAAACATTGGGTCGTGGTTTTTAATTGTTTTGGAACCATTAATTTGGAGGATTTGTACACAAATTTGATAGAGGGAGGGAATGGCATTTAGGGGTAGCAAATTGCGTTAATGTGCTTGTCCGGGATTTGAATCCTCGCCTTCTGATCAACCAACAATCCCAGACAAGATGAGATGGCCTTATTTGTCCGAAAGCCCACAGGTGCGTGTCATTAAAACTAATATGTTTTTAATCACCATATATTACTACCTGTTCAGGTTGTACTCATAATTATGTACTAACTATACTAATGAGCTAGGAATTAGGGAGGTTAAATTTAGAGGTAGTCTACCCGCCTTTGCATGGAGGGAGAGTGGAAAATCATATAGAAAAATCCCACTCAGTAGTCTATTGTGAGAGTGTCACCTTAAGCCATGCGGATACCGAAGAAGGCGAATTGTTCTGATTGAAAAGTAATGGGTGGAGGGAATGTCAAGCAGTAAAAGTAGTCAACAATCTTCAAACATGCTTCAGTGGATCATCGTCTAACACGCTATTCTCGCAGTAGACTACACTGCCGATGACGGAGAGATCGAGGTTCAAATCTCGGTGGGGTGTACTGAAGATGATTTTCCCAAATGGTTTTACATTATTCATCAACGCAAATGCGGATACACTTTCTTTATTTGTAACCATTCCAATCTCTATAAACCTAAACTTAATTGCTTTCCCCTCATTTCCTCTTACTCCTAATTTGAAAATTTATATTTAACGTTTTTGACATACTAAATTATCGAGCGTTACTATATATTTATTTATCTTTTATTAATCCTAAACACATAACATTAATTATATAATAAGGAATCATTTCGATTGAATTTTTTAATTTCTGTATTTAAAAAAAATACATATTTCGAAACTAAGAACTAATAAAAAATATATATATACATAAATAAAGGATTTGTCTCAATATAAAGTTAGCTATGTTCAAATAACAATTCAGAAAATTCATAGAAATTTTGAGAGAAACTGCGTCCATTCATACGTCCACCCATACGTCCGTCCGTCCGTCCACCCATCCATCCGTCCATCCACCCATATGTGCATGATCTATATATATATATATATATATATATATATATATATAATTAGCTGGTGTAACCGCTCTTGGTACGGGGAATCTATAAGTTAGCTTTGTTAATTTTAGTATATAGGCCCTACAAATAACCACAGAGAAAAGTAAAAATAAATAAATAATATAATTAAATATTATTCCTTCATTGATTTAAATTGTGTTACAAAACGTGAAAAGTAGGCTGACCAAACTACAATGTCAAAATAGAGGGATAATTTTAGCATGTGTTAAAATCTGAACTTAATTTTGAAGATTAAATTATAACTTCTCTAGACACAAAAATTTGAATTCTTGCCTGTTGGTGCTAGTTAAAATGATTGGTACGGATCATCGCACAGCCTTTCTCCCACTCTTATTTTAAAATAGAGATTCATTAAAAACTCGTAAGATTTGTTAAACGAAATAATAGCTCTATACATTGTTGTAGAAACATTACACCAAAGATCATAAATGAAATAATATACACTGATACTTACTTCATGACATTAGGAACTATGAACAATGTAACAAAAAAATTGTCCACCAAAGCGCATAAGAACCAAATTAATTTTTAATGACCTGAATTAAAAAGTATATATTTTCTTATAGTCAATAAACTATTGGGTTTATAAAATACATATTTCAAATAAAAGATTTATCTTTAATAGTACTACAATTTTACACTGAAAGTTATTTTGTATCTTAAATAATTCCGGAGAAATAATAAAAGTTGGAAAATTTCCCCTATGTAAAGTACCATTAAAGTCATTTTCATAAGATAATGAGATTTGCCATCTTGTTTACAGTGATAAACAGTGTCTAGATAAAAAAAAATTAATCAAAGTCATTTGAGCAAGTTTTGAGAAAATATTTTTTTTTTTCATTTTGCTCTTCAGTAAACTATCCTTAATTTTAAGGTTGGATGTCTAATTCCAAAAACCCTTCAGGGGTGCCTCATATAAACCCCAGGTACCAAGTTTTAGCCCAATCGGTAAAATTGTTTCGGCGCTAGCCCAATCGATAGACAGATAGACAAACAGACGGCCTCGCGAAAACTTTTTTGTTTTGTTTTGTTTCAGGGGGTCATGAAACATCGACATTTATAAAAATCTGGAGTTTATATATTTTTGACGATCCCAGTACGTACTTTCTCTCCGAGGTGTCAAGAGAAAGTAAAAATAAATAAGAGTGACAAAGAATAAATATCCCTTCTTCTTCTTCATTAACACAGCAGTTTGTATAAATATGCGGATAAACGAACGTTTAGTGAGACAGGGTGCTAAATAAAATAAATTAGAGTGAACTTATTACGTTATTGCACCAACACGTGTGTGACCTCACCTTTCTATTCTCCCAAGTTAACTATTCTATTTTTTTTTTTTTTTTTTGTGGCCGCTTGATCAGTAAAGTTGGCTGCAGGCTTGGCAGGAGTAGCTCTTTCACCCTCTTGGTTGAACAAATGAAGATAGGAACGTTTCCAATTGGCGTCGTTTACTATGTCCCAAAGGCTACGATTGGTGAGAGCTATTAGACCTACCATTATAATTAATATACCTTATTCATCATCATCATCATTATCATATTTATCAGCTTGAATCTAATGTTAAAGCTAGGCTAATAGATAACATACAATATAAAAGGACAATTTACAATTCTCTCTCCAGAATTATCCTGGTAACTTTGCCTTTTTGTCTATTATTGCCTTCCCACATTGATGGGCATGCGGAAAAAAAGAGTTAGTATTGCTTAGTTTAGGTTTTTAGGGTTCCGTGAAAGGTCAGGGCTATAATCCTGAGGCGTGAGTAGTGAGGGTGTTATTTTGTCTAAATAGTTGTATACTCTATTTCCAATCAAATGCGGGTGTACCTTCAAATATCTACCTTCTTATCTTCATCAATGGGTATGCTGTCTAAGGCGTCAACCTCATCTGGTCTGATTTTATTAGATGACGGGGAGGCTGTTTTTGAAATGTCATTCAAATAGATCAAAGTGGTGTTTGTTTCATGAACAGTTTTCGACTGTCCTACCATGCAAATTTGTGTACATTTCTTCTAAAGTGATATCTTCGTCACGGTTTCTTAGCGTTTAGTTTTGCTGTTCTAGGTTACATGAGATTTTAAGCCATATGGTGGTAGACCAGACACGTGTTTACTAACGTAGTGGACCATGAATCAAAGAGTGGTATTATTCAAATAACATTTTATTAAAATATCGTTTGTCATAAATAACATTAATATTAATAGCTAATGAGTTTGCAATCAAACAGTTGGCTTCATCAGATATATAAATGGGTTTGCATGGTAGATCTCACAACGTAATTATATCACGTCATAAATAATACATATACCTCCATTATCAAAATCCAATCACAATCATTGACCAGATCTATAGAGAGGAATATATTATGAAGGTTTGTTTTGACATAATATTAAAATATACTAAATAGTGCACCTAGGAATAAGGAAAATATTTGTGGCTCTAATATTGATTACTCATGGTCTGCTATCTAAATATTTGAACCAATATACAATTGTGCCTCTTTATCTTGCGGGACAGTTTTCATGTTAGCACTTTTATTTACTTTCTGAACCCTCGAGCTACAAAATAACTAAACCTAGGACCAAAACCTGTTATAGGTAATCGTTATATCTGAGTGACATAGCGAGCACATACTCAGGGATGTAGACTTACAAACTAACTTTATCTAGGGCAACAATACTTAACACCCAACACTAGCACTAGGAATTGTAATATCTGGCTAATAAACGAGCACACACACACACACACACACACACAAAAATCAATACAGACTTACAAACTAACAAGCTTTACTTCGAATAGAAAAATTAGCGCCAAAAAGAGACATATCAGGGTATCAGGATGAACAGATAGATGGGGATATAGGATTAAAAAACTTTCAACCTAGAATAGAAGGTGAGTTACAAAAGTTTAAAATAAACCTATATTCTCTAGATATGTAGGACTCCAAAAACCACTCTACCAAGAAACCATTTTGCTTGGTTTTTACTAGAAATTGTTGTAGAAACTAGGATTATTTATATGTAACATTATTATAAACACTTTTGCTTTGTCAATTAGCCTTGTTTAGCTTTATTGATATCTAGGTTTGGTGCTGTAACGTCTAGACACTAAAAATACACACACACACAAACATATATATATATAACATTGGCGATAAAATGGCTCTATGAGTTAAGGTGTGAGTTAAGGGCAGTCAGTATCTATGCAATTTTTATATAAAAACATTTTTAGTAAAAATTTACCAAATAATTCTCCTATCAAAACATAAAGTGTAATTTTTTACACATGGTGACCTCAACAGTTCTTAAATATCTGTCAATCCAGAATATAATGACTATTTTTTATCTCCATTTAAAAAGATAGTCATTTAATGCCGCTACGCTCATGACATATATTCAACAACTGTTGATATCATCATGTGAAGAAAATTAAACTCTTATATTTCTACTGGAACAATATTCCATTTACTTAGACAAAACAAAAATTGCTTCAAAAACTAATAGAATAGTGCCTTTAGTTCGCATTCGCTACACTTCCACCTTAACTTTACAACCACTATTAAATACACCATAATTATTACTTTACTTTTTTACTGACGAACCTATGGTGAACGTGCCACATTTTCTTGGTACTCGGTATTCATACATACAAAGTTTTTTCTGCTCGACAACGTAGACTATATATAAATATGTTAATTTCACAAAGTAAATTATTTTGTCTCTTAGGAATTACTTACTATAAATATTTGGTGATTTCAAAAATGTACATAATTATAACCATTCAGAAGCGTTGTCTAAATAGATTTCATAAATACGCTTTCAACTGTTATTTTATGTATCGATGTAGTGTATATTTTTTGCAATAATATATAAATTATAAAACAGACTACTGTAATAACTATAACTCATAATACACAAATTATAGCTTACAGTATTATAATTATAATAGTTATTAATAATATTGAAGCACGACTCCAAAAGTCACTATAGCTATTCAAAAATTATCCCCTGAGAAATATTTCACCAAAATTTATCAACATATTGGGTACACCTTATCAAAAAGTTTCCCCAGCACAGCCCTGGGGTATTACCCCTCCCCTCACGCTTCTACATAATTTATAAGCACCGTCAATCTCCCGTGCAAATTTCCCTTCCTTTTCCCACGAATGCTCGCACTTCCGGTCGTGCCAATTTCCGGGTCAGTCGAGTTCACGATGCGCGGAGGTCTCTGAAACACCCGTGGGGGGAAACGAGGAATACATTGCAGCATCGCGACGCCCGGTTATGCTCTGCGTTGTGCCCCACCCATGGCGGTCAGATACCCGTCAAATATTACAACAATACTCCTGGGATTATTTCTAGTGGGCTGTGGGAGTCATGCGCTGCAGATTGCCTGAATCTCCTTCCGTCCAGTCTCCACTCGTATATACATGAGTGTAGCTCGCATATCCGTCGGGAGGTTGGATACTAACCCACACGACGACATAAGACCATAATACAATTAAAAATATTACCAGATCTACTCTAAGTTGTTCATGCATCATGTGTTTCAACAGATTACAGTTGAAATTGCTGTCGAGTAAATCTAATGACTTTATTTTTGAAGTGTTAGTTGCTGTATATTTAGTTTTAAGATGGTTTCTTTGGATATTATACTATGCGTCGATAGACTAATAAGCTACTGGCATATTTCTATAAACATATCATAGAGAGGGATTTAAACCCCAGACCTTTGAAATAGCATGTCATCGTTTTAATAACTGAGTGATCCAGAATAATTCCAATATTAATAAGAGAAACCTTCATAAATTTTACCTAATTAAAAAATGTTATCAGTGTTATAAACATGTTTTTAAAGATATATTTATAAACGTATCACCGTACCACTTACGAAATTTATTAACGTAGGGCAATACGTATATAATGTAAAACTAGCCATCATAGGGCCTTTATATTGACTGATTGGACTGTAGGTCTTAAAAACTAAATTAACCTAGAACATCAGTAGATCCTTTAAAATTGTTGACGGTCATTCCAACCACTAAAGCTGAAATTTGAAAGCCGTACAGTGAGTCCGTACCTCCTAATGGTGCAGCTGCCCACACACTCGTGAAAAGTTAGGAATCTCTGTTTACTCATGATGCATTGAAACGTTAACATAAAAACGTAAATATTACAATCGGTGCAAGTTACTGTATTTAAAATAAAATTAAATGTTTTACTTACTGTCTGGGTTTGATTTTGTCATCGATAAACCTCATGGCTTTCAATAAACTGTCATTTTACATAATCACTTTTGAGATACGCCATCTTGAGAATGTGCTGTGTTTATAAATAACGTATGTTTGAAAGTTTGCGCATGCGCTAATAGGGTTTTCTTGGCCTGTTTTCTGTAGAAGCGCTCACAAAGTTGATATCTCTAGTCGAGCAGTGCCGTCTATGCTGGCCACACTGACTTGTGATTGGATTAGAGCTGTCACGTGACCAAATATCAGCACTGATCTCGTTTTACAGCGAACTTGAATCCACAGTAAGCCAGTACACTTAGTAAAATGATACCTGGAATTTAAAATAATATTATCTTACGTTTTGTGGCTTTTTATTTGTTTTATTCATTTTATATTGTTCATCCAATATTCCTAGGCTTATCCCCCTTACACTAATGACTATATATATAAGAAATTCCCCCGTGACCAAATTGATCCTCTTACAATGGCGTTTTTCATCTTGCGGCTAGAGATGAGAGAGTGTGTGTGTGTGTGTGTGTGTGTGTGTGTGTGTGTGTGTGCGTGCGTGCGTGCGTGCTGGAAAGGATGGGAGGGGGTTTCTTTGGAAGGTTATTGATTGCCCCGCGGGCACCCGTGCAATAGAATGATAGATTGCTCTGTCCAATACTCTGGACCAACCAACCCCTTTCTACCCCCAATCCTCTCCTACTCCCTCTCGACCAAAAACCACTTCAATGGGACTCGATCAAAGTTTGGTTGGGGATGAGGGATCCCCTTGAAACTAAGTTTTGGACCGCTGCTGTGTTTGGAGTTGTATCTTTCAGGGTCGCCATAGCTCCCTATCCTTCCAGCTCCTCCCAGTCACCCACCAATCAGAGAACTGGGGCTAGAGGTGGAATAGTTCATTACTGGAGATCATGACGTGGGTCCAACAATCCAACTTGCAGCGGAAACAAATACGCACCTCGACATAAGCTGGACTGGGTTCAGGGCCTTGTCGAGGAAGGGAAGGATATCAAGACTTCAAAAATATTATAATTACTTTTTGTCGATGCGGCTCAACTTCTGTTTCAGGTATACACATAAATATTAATTATGCAACTGGGCTAAAGATTAGAAAGTTGAATGAAGTGTGAATGTACTGAATTTGTGTGAAAGGTTGCCAGGGTCAGATTAAGGTGGGAGCAACGGGGGCCAGGACTTTGGGATTGAAGGATCTCCCTAAAAAACCACGCACACTTTNCTGTTTCAGGTATAAACATAAATATTAATTATGCAACTGGGCTAAAGATTAGAAAGTTGAATGAAGTGTGAATGTACTGAATTTGTGTGAAAGGTTGCCAGGGTCAGATTAAGGTGGGAGCAACGGGGGCCAGGACTTTGGGATTGAAGGATCTCCCTAAAAAACCACGCACACTTTTTATTACAATTATTTTATATAAATGCTAGAAATAATAGGTTATCTCTTTCATGCCAACAAGTATAACCAGGGGCACTGGAACAAAGGAGATTGGGGGAGGGGGGGTAAATCCTCCTATTTTTATCTTGGGGGTGGGGGTGGGACTATCTTAAGCACCCCTAATATTTTTGGAGTAAATCCAAAACCCATGTATAAAACATACAAATATTACCATTAGTTTGGTAATTTTAAGTAATGAAGACATTCATTTATAATTAATTTAATAAAAACTGAAAGTCCTAATTTTGCAGTTTATTCTTATCTCACGCAAAGGAAAAACTTTTTAACAAAAATAGACTAACCAAAATTATACCTATTTGTGATTGCCTTAAATAAAATGATTACCATAATAGTAAGGAAAAAGGGTAATACTTTTGACACAGATAAGAACACATTATTAAATTTAACAGTTGAATAATTGTAAGTTTAATATGGACACGAGGCTGGTTTTCCCTCACAATTCAAATTTTATTTTTGACATATCCTATTCAACCCAATAAAATGAAAAATCTGGAAATAAGTGTTTCGAGTAAAATATTTTATTATTTTTAAACCTATGTTAAACATTATTGTGATGATATATTTGGTTTTGAATGCATGGTTTATAAGAAAAATACTAGGCATTTAATTAACACTAGTTTAAAAGTTAATTTAGTTTCCTTCCATAATATGAGCCTTGACAGGGTTGATAGGTACTCTTAGTTTACCCTGAAAGGTAAGCAGGCTTACCTTGCATGGTTCAACAATGAAATAGCCTATCAGAGAGAAATGTAGCATGGGAGTGGCGAGGAGGAGGTGGTGGTTATGGGATTCAAACCCCCCATATCTCCCCGAAATGTCCCCAAGTTTTGTGTATTGATAGTAAAAGAGTGTTTAAGGAAGTCTCAGTTTGCGAAACTTTTCATCCTAATTTTATTCTGCAATTCGATCTTTATAAAAAAGTGTTTTATCATATAACAGCATCCATTTTTCAAAATAGATTCTCTAGAGTCATCTACTTTTATAATTTAAAAAATCAGGTGAGAGACCTCTGAATTGCTTTCATGAGCATACAAATTTCATATATATATATATATATATAGAGAGAGAGAGAGAGATAGAGAGAGAGAGAGAGAGGACTACTTTANATATATAGAGAGAGAGAGAGAGAGATAGAGAGAGAGAGAGAGAGGACTACTTTAAATAGCTTCTAGGACATCTAATTGATAAAGCTACCCAAATTTCATAAAATTTCTGGAAGAGGGGTTCCGATCCACCGCTATTACATAAATAAGGTTCCACCACCATCAGACAGTGTCATTACCTATAAGCCTAAAATAAAAATAAAGAAGGGGCCCATAAATCATTTTCAATTGTTGACCAAAAATAAGTCACCATGTTCTTCTTCACCAAAATTCTTACAATAATGTAACTATTTATAATGACAAAGTAGGATATAAACCCGTGAAAAATAAGCCTACTTCAAGTAATTTCAAAAGTCATCCAGGGTCTAAAATTTGCCCTGGTTGGGAACTCCAGCC
>CABFOV010000520.1:29587-89556 GCA_902141375.1 Timema poppense
CCACACACATACACATACACACACTTTAAAAGAGCTTCTGGAGCTCGTGAGTATAACCGAACACACTGCCTCACGCCCAGTGAGTCGAACCAAAACTAATAACTGGAACTAAGAGATATTTTAAGGAACCAGAACTGGTACAGGAACCCTTAATTAAATTAGAACCAAAATTGAAACCAATAATAATTTTTATATTAAAAAGGTTATTATTGGTTCTTAAATGTCCCAACTTTTAAACCGATTTTTAATACTTTCATTGTATGCTCTTATTTCTGTTAATTTTAATTTGAAATATATATTTATTTTATTATTACAAGTTTAAAAGAATGTAATTTGGCTCCACATTTTGCATTGGTCCAAACCCAGAATTCCTTTATCCGTCCCTGAAAGTTGATAAGCCATCTAGTAAAAACTATCCTGAGTACCTCTTACCAGAATTAATATCTTTACCACCCCAACTCTGACAAACTAAACTAGATTATACTTTATTACCGAGGACTCATGAAGTCAAAGTTTTTTAAAATATGCCTTAAATAGGCCCTACTAAATCGATTGCTTAGAATTATAAACTTAAATCTCTTGAGTTGCGCTACTAAACCAAATAACTTTTAAGATTCGACCATGTCGAAAATAATAATCAGAATTAAAAACTATGTACAGTACATAAATCGTTCAATCTAGGCTCAAAGATTGACCCTACAATATTTTTTTTAATAGTGCTCCACACACTTTACAGTTATTAAGCCAAAAAAGAGACAGACAGACGAACGTAATGAATTCCAAATGCTCATGTTAGAATATAACCTCGTTTTGCTATTATTTTATTTATTATTTTTAGAGGGGGAGGGGGTTGAACCCTCAAACCCCCTTGGATGCGTTCACACCATAATTATTGGTATTTTATTTATATAGGACCTTTGTGTTATTCTTCGGGTCCGGGCTACCCATATTTAATTACATTTATGCATTAGGGACTAGGAATGTAAAATTAAAAGACAATTCTCATGGAATGTGCTTTGATGGAAAGTAGTAAATCATTCATAAATAAAATAGTCAGCACACCCGGCCGTGATTCAAAAGTCAACCTCCACTTCACCAGCAAGCCTGACAACCAGCCTACGTGTGCACCCTTACGGGTTCCTAGTACAAACACAGAGTTTAATTTTCTTCGCATGATGAGATAAAACAGTTGATGAATATTTGTCATGAGAATAGTGGCATTAGATGACACACTTTTTAAACGAAGAAAAGAGTTGTCATTAAATTCCAGGACACCCTTGACAGATATTCAAGAAATGTTTAGGTCAAGGTGAAGAAAATTTAACTTTATATTTGTACTGTATTAATATTGGCTTCCTTTTGGACAAAAAATTATTTTGATATGAAAAATATATTTTTAAAAATCTGCGCTTATCTCTTATATCTTGCACACCCACCTTAATGTAATTAAATGCGGATAGCCCGGAAACGTAGTAAGACACAGAGCATGAGTAAAATAAACGTGCAGGCGGGCACATGAGCTAAACGTCGAGATAATCTAGTCTGGTTTTCCAGTGATATGGAGGTCAGGATTCAAATGGTGCCCGGGTGTACTGAAGGGTTTTTTACGTTTTACGTACACTTCCTCCATTCTACTTTCACCCTCCCAAACACTATAATATAATATGAGGATAGCCTGAACCAATAGTAGAATGTGAAGCAAAAAAAATAAAAACATCACACGATGAAAAAAAAATTGAAACATTTGTATCGAAAAACAATTGAAATGATTCTTTGAACCATTTTATCCGGTGTCAGGAAGCAAAACAATTTATTAACGGCTCAAAATAATATTAATAATAACAATAATAATTGAGTGTATTCGAGTGTATTTTGCAACGTCCCTTGTTTTGCGTGTTTATCATCCAAACTAGTAAATACTTCAATGTGTTTTTTTATCAACTTCCATCGATGTGTTAATAAATTGAATACTTTCACATCCATCGCAAACCCCATTTTCCTTACCCCTGCAACAAAAGCACAAATGTACACATGGAACATATGAACAAACTATGGATGAGGCTGGGGACGGGGAGTGTTTTTAAAATGCACGCATAAAGGGTTTAATGGAAAATAGGGAGCGTTTAAGGTAGGAGTGTTGCGAACGCACGTAAAGGGCAATTTTGTCAGTTTTTATATAATATTTACTCGCTATACCCCCCGTGAGTTTTCTTTGCAAGCGGATGTAAACTAATGTAACTCCATAGCCGTTTTTTGATAGGTCTTAACGTTTAGCCACAATATACCTCTAAAGAAAGGTCAGCACCGACTTTAAAATTACTCTGCCATTTTGAATTTTTTAGGGTTAAAACTTAAAATTTCTTACTTTTTGGTATTTCCCCGCTGGTTACAGGCTAAAATCTATGAGTTAGCCAAATTTTAAGTTTCTAGCTCATCTGGAAGTGGATAAACATTAATATCAGTGAATGAGTCAGCCACGTAGCTTTATTTATATAAAAAAATATTGTGGTCAAAATAAATCAAATATTACTGCAGTAGAAACAGAATATCTGTCAAGGGTGTCCTGTAATTTAATAACAACTTTTTCTCTTCATTTGAAAGATTTCTCATCTAATGCCGTTATTCTCATGAAATATATTCAAAAACTGTTGATATCGCCATGTGGAGAACATCATAACACTATGTTTCTAATGGAGAAATACTTTATTTACTTTGATCAAAAAATGTTTTGATATAAAACTGCAAAAAAACACTGGCCTTCCCTCGGGGTTTCTACACTGCTCTTCAAATAAGTCTTGAGGCCGCCAATGTTGGTACTGCATCACAAAATATCTTAGAAATCCTTTCCAAGCAACAGTTATTTAATGATTTGTATTAACTAATAGCTATCAATGAATCTTATATTAAATCTTAAGAGATTACGACAAGGGAGAATTTTCAAATAAATCCCCTACTAAGAGTGCCACCTACCTCAGCGCTGAGATGCGTTGTGGATGTCCAGAAATGCCACGTTATTCATAAAGTGGTTTGTTATTTCAGAATATGGTACATGCCAAATTGTAGTTGAAAGCTATGAACATGTTCATTTAGTATTAAAATCCTTACATTTTGAGTTAAAGTAATTTTTTTTAGTTATGAAAGGTTTAATGAACTAATTTTCAAGGACGCTCCACGAAATGTCTCAGTTCTAAGACCATAGTAAGTGATTATAAACCAAATTTACCTAGCCTTATTTGAACAAAGTCATTTTTAAGAGGGTACATAGATAATTAAGAATTGTTTTAGCAGTTTTGAAGCTTCTGTACTGCCATTACCATTTACCATAAATCTTTACTCCCTCGAGGTGGTTCCATTAACCGTGATATAATCGTGGCTGGATCAAGACAAAGTATTTCAAATGAAGATTCAGGAGTGATGACCATGAATCTATCCTGGAAGATTACAAAGCTATCATTTGTAAGTTAAGAACCAAGGATAATCAATGACTTGTTATAAAAGATGGGGAGGGTTGTTTAAAACACCTGCATTAGCGTTATTGGAGGACGGAAAAACCACAGTGATACCAGTGCATCCAGACTAATTTCAAACATCGAACTTATTCAGCATATCACTAGTCTGAATCCTTATACCATGTGACCATTCTCGTGGTTTTTAAAAAAAAATAACTTAATACATATGAAGTTGACCTCAGGGGTCTTGGGGTAAATATCTTGTCTTAGGACCCGATGTTCGTGGGTTGAAAACCAGCCGGGGTCAACGGGTTTTTCTTGAGCGATAACAATCCGTAGCACAATTTCCTTCTAAGGGGAAACAAAACCGTCGATCCCATGTCGATTTCGGTATGTAAAAGAGCCTTGGAAGGTATGTGAAAATACCCTTCCCAGCAAAATTATAGGCTCTTTCCCTATCGCTCATAGATATTTTCCTGTGATGATAAAATCAATCGATTCAGAAAGTGCACATTAAATACCTCAAATAAATAATACATATGTAAAGGATGAAGAGCGTAATTTAAAATATTAGATGAAGCTGTTTAAAAATAATTACCTTACTAAAACGTATGAACTAAAAAAAAAAGACCTGTTGTGACCCAGACTAAACATCAAACTCTTCTTGCTCTGTTTTCCCGGTGGTGGGTAGCTCAAGCCAGGTCAGGTGGGTCTTCCCTAAATGTCTCTCCACCCTACCTACATGTAAATTCGGATATATTCCCTCTAAATTCTACCTTTATCATCCCTAGCTCAGTAGAATCATTAAATGGCGTATAGCGTGGATGGCCTGTCAAACTCACAACCATTAAAAAAAACCAATTTAGTTCAATAAAATTATTAGGATGAATATTTCAATTCGTGGTCAGTTCCTTTCCATTCTAAGTAGCGGCTCCTCTACCTAGGTTGCACTGCAAAGTAGTGAGGCTTGCTATTATTCAGTGTTACCACTGGTAACAGTTTAAATAAGATATATTATTTATTTTAAAATATGAGACAGTAAATCAATACAGTGGGAACGGCTCTTGTCAATCTATACATTTTAAATGTAACGTACTGTACATTAATTATTTAACTCTCTTAAAGATCTCACATTTTCTTGTAAAATATTTCTGCCTTCCGTTTCAAACGAAGATAATAAGAACAAATAGACACAGGGTCAATTTTAGATAAGTATTAACATGCTATTTTGAAAAAGCTTGTATTCATGGATCCTCCCCCACTTGATAGTGCTCGACACCTTAGCTCATTTAGTAGCGTGTCTGTCTACTGAATTAAGATTCCTGAGTTTGAGACTTGGAATGACCATAAAATATAGGCTATCATTGGTGAAATATGTTTGTTTTTTTCCCTTTCATAGTGATGAATTAACGGCTGGCGGTTGGATGTTGTGTCTGCTCTAGATTTAAATTAGTTTATAAGTTGAGGGCTTATATAATCAGTCGGTTTGGAAAGTACACGTTAAATATTACGTATAAATGGTATGGGATTTTTTTATAGTATGTACAGCACAATGTTTATTTTATTTCAAGCAAGATAAAATGAAAACACCTTTGGCAGAGTCTTTATAGATACGTTTTAAGAGAAATTGTGTCAGGCTATATTCTAATCGGTTGGCCCATCCCTGAGAACGTGGGGTTTGCACAATTTCTCCCACGAGGTGAGGGCACTGATCTGTGAATAGTCCTAAGAATCAGAGATGCAATAGGCTCTCTGCATGTGGACTGCGATTTAAACCGGGAATAATGTGAGTTTGCTTAATAAGAGATAATGTATAATTAGGATAACTATCTGACACCCGAACTCAATACGATTTAATCTAGCGTCTACCACTAAGTGATCAGCAAGTATAGAGAACGATTAGGGTCGCTCATATATTAAACTGGCAATGATGTATCCGAAAATGTATTTCTGGTGAAGAGCGACGCGTGGGGTCCCAAATGTAACGCATAAGGTCAATCGGTTCCACAAACTAGACTGGATACAAGCCCTGCTGAAAATAATAAACCACGCATGCGTGGCATTTAACAACGCTCATTTAGAGCATGAAAAAAGGGTGGTAATAATTGAGGTTACGTTTTGTGGCTACAAGAGAAATTGAGCAATGTCATTTCCTCTAATTCTGCACGTCAATAAAATGTCTACATAGTTATGGGGTGGTTTTAATCATTTCCCTTAATTCTTATATACTCGTGCTTTATGTTTTAGTTTGAGTGAATTCTTGTCCCTCTTTAGAGTTACAAAAGAAAATACGATGCTATGTAAAAAATACTTCAATGCATAATTTAAAAAAAAATTGTAGTAGAGGAGTATTTGATATCTGGTAGCACCTTGTAAAAGTTTACGCACACTTCGCCACTGGACTGGAGTTAGTACACTCTGGCACCTGACTCCCAGTACCCCTCGACATAACGGATATCATGTAACTGTAACACGTCCTGGGCAGGGCTCGAACTAGTGATGTAGTTCCGTCACGTGCTGTCAAGTCTATTCTCCACTTTGACCACTGTCAGCTGGTCAGAGGGTTGTGGCCATCCCCTCTTGTAACAAGGGGGTGCAAGACACATTAGCCCTTCCCTCTTGAATATGTAGCAAGCACTAATGGGGAACTGCTGAGGAGTGGCCATTATACGCCGGGACTTAGGACATAAGCTCAGCCAGTTGAGGTCTCAGGTCCCCTTGAGTCTATACACTCGGACAGTGGAATTCCCTGATCTTCTTGAGTCTATATACCCGGACAGTGGGGATCCTAGGTCCCCTTGAGTCTATACACTCGGACAGTAGAGGTCTCAGGTATCTCCGAGTCCATACACTCGGACAGTGGAGGTCCCAGGTATCTCCGAGTCCATAACACTCGGACAGTGGAGGTCCCAGGTATCTCCGAGTCCATACATTCGGACAGTGGAGGTCCCAGGTATCTCTGAGTCCATACACTCGGACAGTGAAGGTCCCTGGTACTCTTTAGTCTATACACTCACACAGTGGAGGTCCCAGGTATCTCTGAGTCCATACACTCACACAGTGGAGGTCCTAGATCCAAGTGTTGACATAACCAAGAGTTATCTTTTTGTTTAGATGGACGGAAAACGAGTTTTTTTAGTGGTTTATTTTAGGTAGTGATAGAAGTCGAAAAGCGTGATTCATGTCTGAGGGAAAGGATTAGACGTGATAGGTTGCTCCATTGTCAATTCCATGTAACTTACATATGCTTACGAGACAGAAAACTAGGGGCCCCACAAACGAGGTTTTCCCCAGGGTTCCACTTCTGCTATGAGCGGCCCTGGTATCCAGTAATTTGTGTCGACTGTACCTACTTGGAAAAAACCATTTATTTCAGTTTTGTAACGAGTCCAATATACAGCTAACATGTTCAAGTCATATCTCTGCTGAGAAGTAAGGTGAGGTCTATAAAAACAGTTATATCCGTTCTAGCTGTCATTTGGCGAATAAGAGGGGAAATTGATGGTTGGGACGTCCAGAAAACTCGCCATTAGTTAAGAAATAGTTTGTGATTTTAAAATATGGCCCAGTTACAAAATTGGGGAAGGGGGAACTTGGCTCATTTTCAAAGATATTTCACGTGAAAAGTCGATGTTTTGAAAGATTTTCCCTCAAAAAATCTATGCTCAAATTAAATATCATCACGCCGTTGTATTTATTATGAGAATAAAAGTTCTGGAGCTTCAAAACCATTAAAACAATCATTAGTAATTATCTTAGAATGCTCTATTATGAGTCTGTTAAAAAGTGGCTTTATTTGTTTGAGAAAAGTTAGTTATGTTTTTATTTCTATTTTTTATTTATTTTAAACTTAGAACTGCGATATTTGGAATGAAACGTCCTTGTATATTAGGTGATTTCTACTTTTTTTTTATGAATTTTAAAAAAAATCTCAGAACCCTAAACGTAAGATTTATACTCTTATAAGGACATGTTGATACCTTTACTCTCCTTTTCGGCATGAAACATATTTTGAAACAACAGACAACTTTTTAATTAACAGGGGTTTTCTCGACGTCTACAATGCGTCTCTGCGTTCCAGTGGGAAGTCCCCAAACAGTCGTAACCAGTTTCAACCGTGGAAAACACGCTAAGCGGTTGTGCTACAAACTAACGGTGAGATACATCCAAATAATCTGAAGCAATATAATGAATAAGAAACCACAAATTAAATGTCTGGGCCTGGTTTGATCTACTGGTTCACTGTCAGGGGGTGAACCACTACACCAACAATACCCCAATAACCGTACTAGTGGTCTCACGGTCTAAGGCGTCAGTATATTTATATACTGGAGTGCTGGATGACCATTGCCTACCTGTGCTGTCATGAGAAATCAGGATCGGATTTCTCATGTAAATATAATTACGTTTTATTCGACAAGTTTTAAAGATATAATATTAAAACAAAAACTATAAATATTAAAATAGACTTACAGTCTCACATCATTATTTTGTTTTATATTGAAGTGTTTGTTTTGTAAGCAATGTTTTTATATTTAAATCGTCTCTAGCTCAGGCTATTTGGTTTGTTCACAAAAATGGCCTGTAGAAAACTTCCTGCCAGGATGTAGCTTGAAAAATTACGTGAAAACATATGTCTAGCTAGAATAGGAAACAAGAAATAGGTTAATTTTAAACAATCAAGCCAATGTTGTTCAGGCGCAAATAGTAAAGTCAGTGTGTAAACTCGTCAAAGGAAGAGGGGAAGTGTCATCAGTATATAGGCAAGAGGCCTCGCAGAGTAAACTTATGTGTTTTTTTCTTTCCTTTCCTTTATAACTTGTGTATTGGGGTATCTACAGTAGCCCCATGGCTTTTTTGGTGCTTACTGACAGCTTTGAAAAGTTACCAGACCAAATTATGTATCCCTACGTTGAACCATATGATCTGCAAAGACATGTACTTAGCAGCTGTCACATCTGACAGTCAAAATTTAGGTATATACCTAAATGTTGACTGTCAGAAGTCAGCTGTGAGCTGTCAGATCAGCACCAAAGAAGCCATGGGGCTACTGTATGTGAGTTAGTGCTAGGTGAGTCAATTAAAAATGCAACCTGTTTCTCAAAACAGCTTCGAAATCACCAAGTTGGCAACATCGTTAAAGCTATTCATTTTATCACCCAATCTTGAATTAATTAATTGATCAATCTTAGTACTTAACATAATAAAAAAACTTCCTGTTGAAGGAAATCCAAGTTTTCTTGACTCGAGGTACTTTACCCACCCCTGGGTAGTTAGTTAGTACGCTACATGGCGCATGTCACCCCTGAGGTGATTAGTGTGCCGCCCACATCTCCCCTCTAGACCTTGTTGTTTGCTGGAGGGGGGTCGTGAGTTCTATACTGGGTCAGAATTATTGGACAAACAACAGCGAGCTTGGAACTGTAGGTGGCGCAGACTTCAGGGGACCATGAGTTCGAAGCCTGACTACCTCACTGACAATAGTCCTAAATATTGGAGATAGTTTGTCCAGGGGGTGGGAATTATGTAAATATTAGCCTTAATAGAAGGGGGAAAATAAATCAAACATTAACTTACTATAGTACAGGCTATCTACATAAAATACAAAACAACTTTAAATTGTATTATCTTAAAAAAAATCTAAACAGAAGTTAATTTGTAACTCCTACTATCAAATCAGTAAGTATCTCAATTTTAGGGTGTGCAATATTCTACGTGTTACCCTTAGTTGTTAGTTAGTAAATCATGCTATCTAATCAGCAAATAGGCCATATATAGTTGGGTAAGTAGTATTAAACGTAGGCCTATTGTCCTAAGTTAAGCTAGATTGTAGGTTAGCTGCTAGTATATATTTTACGTTTAGAAAGGTCACTTTACAATTGCAGTTAAAAAGTTAGTACCTGTTTAGGTGGTCGTATGGTCTAAGGCATCACTCTCGCAATAGACTAGACCACCGTTGACAAGGAAATAGGAGTTCAAATTCCAGTTGGGTGTACTGAGGGTGCCTTTTCTAAATGGTTTTTCACTCTCCCTACACACAAATGCAGATACATTTCCCCTAAATTCAACCTTTATAATCCCTAACTCATTAGCGTAATTCGTACAAATGCGTATAATCTGAACAGACGTGGTGCTAATAAACCCCGTAAATAGTCTTTCTGCTCTCAAGCTAACTTATAAGCTTACTTGTGTTCTAGACAGACTGTACTTATTGTTTGTGTATGATGAGTCAAAGAGACTGCACGTGGCTGTACCATCCTGATTTAGCGTGACATGGCTTCTCCTGGAACACCTGCATCATGCACGACAAGCACAAAGAGTCCGTGTTTCACGGGCTGATGCGTGCTCGCCCTTTTAGATAAGAGAAAAGGGGTCCCTGGTTCAATAAGGAATTGCTAAAAAAAGTATCAACATATAACCGAGGCAGTGGTGGATCGGCTTAGTTAATTTTACTTTTTTTACCTCCCACGTCTTACTACCCATCCGAACTATACACACTTTACTTTTACTAATGTGGCAAGAATGTGGAAAATAAAATGTAGAGGAAATGTGTCTTCCATTTCATCGAAGAATAGTGAACAATCATTTATGAAAATAACCCCAGATCCTCCGACTGGGATTCAAACCCTGGTCTAACCATCACAGACTAGAGAAGTCTGACCTTTAATCCACGCACCCACCGGTGAGGGTAGTTGTATTATTGATAACCATAAGATGGAGGGGAGTGTATAGGAATGGGATAGATAGATAGGGATGTATTGCTATCTATTAAAGTGATATCGTCTAGTAAAAGTAGACACCGTAACAAGTCATATCATCTTTCAAAAAAAGTGACACCTTAAGAGCACACTACTCGACGTATGATAAGATGAAACTAGATCTAGTGACTTCATGGACCGTCGTCTAAGGTCCTTTCTGTGGCGACACGACTATAGCAGAGTCTGCATGGCTCGTATAACACGGGCACGGTGTTAATTAGTAAGGCTGTGTTCGGGAATAGAACCCCTTGTCCAGTAGGTCCAAGTCACCCCCATTATCCTCCCTCGCCTCCTATTGTGCAAGACACTCACTAGAGTACCAACACGAACCTTGGCTGGTTATAATATACAGGATGGATGCAAATCATACTAACGACATAAATCTGACCTGAGAGCTGACATGGTAGTGTAGACGTGAGATTAAGTGGGGGTGGGAATAGGCGGGAGAGTCGGGGGTGGGGTGAGACACATAATACCTGGTATCAGATTCCTAGTGAATAGCACCCAAGAATTATGACGGCAAGAGCGCAAGCAGAGGCAGCGGTCATTTGTTCTCTCTCTCTCACGGACTTAAATATATTTTTTTTTATCACTGTGTCTTAATAGCTGTTCAGTCTATACGCATATAATATGATAATTACTCTAATAGGTTGGGAATGAGGAAGAAAGCATTTTAGATGTAGTCTAATTGCATTAGCGTAGAAGGAAAAATTGAGGAAAAATCACCCTCAGTAGAATGACCCGGGATTTGAACCCCAACCTCTCCCTCATCAGCAGGCCAATTTAACACGAGAGTGATGCCTTAGATCATACGTCCACTGAAGAGGGTCACAACATTTTTCCATCGGAAAAATTGTCAGGTAATTGTTTCGTTTGAAAGTGTCTGATAATTGATGACGTATTAACAAACCTGGTATTCAGTGAGCCCGATATTATTCAGTCATTCAACAATCAAGTGCTGTAGTCGATACTAGAGTGTAAAAAGAAAACTGGAATCGCTGTTATTGTTTTTTGTAACTCATTTGATAATGTTTTTGATATTAGGATCCGTAGGAAAAATTATCAAACTAAAAAAAACAACCTTAAAACTGTGGGGGGAAACGAAACGAAAAGGTTTCATGTCTAATCCCGGTTATGTAGCTCCGATTTTTTCGTTCGAGTGGTTCAAACTCTACTCAACCGGTATCGATGACTGTTCGGAGCATTAAAAACTATCCTGGGTACGAGACCATGCCTCAACGTAATCTAAGGCTTTAATGGTTCCAAAGAACAAGATCCGTAACCCTCACTGTTTGGGCACCAGGGAAAAAGTGCCACCCCTCTTGTATAAGTTCTCCGCTGTCTAGAGATAGTTCAGGGTTCGAATCCCCACCAATCTATTTTGAGAGTAGTTTTTCCTGAATTATTTTCCACACTCCCTCCACTTAAATATTAAGTACACTTTCTCTAAAACCTATCTTTCTTCTCTCTACTCTGTTAATAGGGTAGTAGGAACGAGGAATGAGACGCGGAGAGTGTGGGAAACAACAAGATCTTTAAGATGATGAAATGGATAAACACTAAGCTTCCGGAAAGCTTCGAAATTTCTATTCCTAATCTGAATCCAATCAAGATTCGAAGTCGATTCTAAGCTCAAAGTCCTTATATTTGATAGATTCAATTAGAAATTTCAAATTCAAATAGGTTCCAGATACGGGTTGGATAGAAAGTTATTCGAAATTCAAATCTAGAAATAAAACTTTTCACAAATTAAACGTTTTATAGAAAATAAAATCAATTTGTTATCAAAAGTATAACAGTGTCATAATAGCATTACATATGTCATAAAATCCGAATTTAAATTTTATTTTGACCAACATTGGACAATGTGTTATATTAATCAGCTGTTCTTTGTTTGGACAGAGTTTTTGGGACTAATTTTTTTAATTGGACTATATTCAAAATCTTTCAATAAAACTGTTCGATTAGGAATCGATATGTGTTAATAAACAACGCTTATAATTCGAATAGAAATTGAAAATCTATATACAAAAAGGCTGATGGGTAGTCAACCCTTTCCCTCCCTAATCAAGGATGGGACTAACGCCTTTTTTTCACGTGTCCAGCAGTACGGGCCATACATTTGTGTACCGGTATATGTATGTGTAGTGCCGCTTTCAGGTATCCACATATTTACACTAACGTAAGTGGGGAGGGAGGAGGAAAGTAGAATTTAGAGGAAATGTACCTAACACTCAAGTGAAAGGAGAAAAACCACTTCAGTATAGACCCGGATAGGATTCAAACCACGCCCTTCTTTTTTTCATCGGCAAACCATCAGACAAAACGAGACAAACGCTTCTGTCAGCGTGACCTACTGCATTGGATAATAGCGAGATTAATAGCGCGTTTTAGCACTTATGTAAAATAGTTAGATAGAGAGAGTAAATAAAACTGCTAACTGTTGCATAAATATTCCACCCCTACCCCCGTGTACACGTGTTTGGCAATAATTTATTTGCACCGCATGCAATAGAGAAATTTAATAAATGATTACAACATGGCTGGGGAACAAATATTTCATATCCATCGGCGGAATGGATTAATTCTTGTTTGCATTTTCACAAATGGCTTATAACTGCAGTCCCGATATAGTTTTTTAAATTTTTATATCGTGGAGAGCATAAAGAATAAATTATTTGAATAGTTAGTAACATTCCAATTTCAAGTGGGGATGTGGGAGGCTTTGAAAGGGGGAGCTGTCTCCTCTGGAAATGGATTGTTGTGTATTGTTTGGATTATTATCTAGGGGTTGTTCGAATTTACATGGACAGTGCCATTGTTAATCAAACAAGCTACTAAAGGACTCACGAGGATGTGGACGTGATCAATGATGGGACAATGATCATTACAGTATGCGCGGTGGTATTTAGCTTGCCTTTTATAAATAGTCTACACATTACACCAGAATACGTCACACAAACCATATTAACTAGGGACTGCAATCTAATAGTACACAGCCATTACTGGTCATTTACTAATTTAACAATAGGACTTAAAATATAACTTAGCCTATGATAATCTGTTTTCACATCCAACTCTGGCACTTCTATATCTACTAATTGGGTAAAAAAATTACAAACTAACTTAACCTAGGACAGTACATCTAATATTACACTTCCAAGCCCGCTGCGGTGGCCACATGGTCTAAGGCAATACTCTCGCAATAGACTAGACTGCCAAATATCAGGGTTCAATCCCGATTTTGTATGCTGAGGGTGGTTTTTCCTAAAAGGTTTTCCGCCCTGCTTTCACACAAGTGCGGGTACACTTCATTTAAATTCATATTTCCTGAGTCCCAACACATTAGTGTAATTATAACCTGGGTGTATAACCTGAACGGGTAGTAAGACGCGGTACTATAGGAAAAAAATACATTCCCAACCATAATCTCTGGATATATACTAATTTTATAGATACTTGCTGTAACATTTGCTGATGTTACATCATACCACCCCCCATACTAATCTTCAAGTCATACTACCCACTCCGTATGAAACCGAAATATTAGTAAACTTCCTGCAATAGTAAGCTTCTCTATTGTAGTTCAATGTAGAATCCGTCTAAAATACTTAGCTATATCAAACAAGAATAAACTCCCTGCAATCAATAAAATGTTAATGTACATACTTACCATTTGTATCTTCTGGCTAGAACAACCTTCAAGATTGGACTATACTCGCCGCGTCCTAAATCGAAAAGTGGGACAAACGAGCCCTGGGGTAACTGCATCTGATGTGTCAAGTGTATGAGTCAAAACGATTCAAATGGAACTCAAGAATGACGCTCACAACAGTACCGGAATTACAACTTACCTGCCCCCTGCGGGCAAGACTGAATCTTCCACCTAGACAGCGCGTGTAGTGTGTTCGTCACTGGTGCTCTGGTCAAAGAGATATTTTGTCAACACTGGCGGACGTGATGGAGAGAGGCCAGCCAATCCAAGCTTGATCGATGATCTACTTGCTAATTTTCATCCATCGAAGTGGCAGATGGGACGTCACTGACGAATATGGACCACCCCCCTCCCCCTTCAACCCCAGGCGACTAGAAACACTATTTAAACCCGGTGTTTCTGAAGACAAATCGACTATTAAATTGGACGCCTTCAGGAGGTCACGTCCTAGACTATTAAATTGGACGCCTTCAGGAGAAGTCATGTCCTAGACTATTGTATTAGACGCTGTCAGGATAAGTCCGGTCCTGGACTTGGCCGTTTTCAGGAGGTTTTTTATATTCTCTATATATTTATTTCATCGATATTATTTCAATAGACTTGAGCTATAGCTTGTTCAAATTTGAAATTAAAGTAACGTAATTTATTGGAATAAACTTGAATTGGCAACATAAACTATTTGCTAAAATTAATATTGTTTGTAGTACTAAATTTTGTAATGAGACACCTAATTCTTTTTTCCGCCAATCAGGCGCTAGTATCAGTGAGGTCAATGAATATATCAGATTGCCCTATTTTTTGAACTAATTTTTGCTAGAAGTATTTAATTTGAATTATCTGAATTTAGCTGTTAATATAAACTCATCTTTTGACAATGTTTTCTTATTTTGAATTGTTTAGTAAAGTAACGTAAAATTTTGCTGATGGATTGATTTTGACTTAAAATATTTTTCTAATTATTTAATTGAATTTAATTGTGGTTTATCTAGACTTCTTTTTGTATGTTATATAACTTTTATTAACACGTAGGGATCTTGTTAACGTCCGTAGTTGTGTCTACATTTAATAGTCCCTCGGGAGTTTGCTCTATGGTCTGTAACCCAAACTCTTGTGTTCTCCGAAATATCCGTACGATATTAAATATAACTTCTCTTTTTTTTTTGTATTCAATGTAGAGTAGCAGACAGCTTTCGTACCAATTTCAAAGATGCACATTAGGCTCTTTTCTTTTTGTATTCAATACATACCTGACTATACATTTATAAATTAATTTGCTCGGATAGTCAACACTTTAGTTTGTTATGTCAATATTCACTGTTGTGAAACTGACATTGTGTTGTTGGATCGAGTGGTTGGTTGTCTCTTCCAGACTGACCTAGTTGACTAAGAACATGTTTCATGTTTGGAAACATTCGCATGATAGTACTGCGCATTTGTTTAATATGATTTTCAACACAGCCCCTGATGAATTTTTGAGGCCATGTAAATTATTGTTTAAATTGTTATTTTATATGAATAAAATATTAATATTTTTACCAAATTGTTGCTAATGTCTTTCTTCTTTATAACATTTTGTGGCTTACTCCAACTTTCCTTTTAGTCTAGTGTGGCCGTAGCTTAGAGGTAGTAGAGTGGGTGGTAACATTGCAAATAATTAACTTAACCTATGGCAGGCGGTATGTTTAATCCTACATGCACGTGGGTAGGTGTCATTTGTTTTTTAAGTTTTAGACAACCAAAATATTCTACTAACCTCACTTTTAACATTATTACTGTCTCTCTTCTCTTCATCTTCTTCGGTTACCCGAATACCCGAATTATCGACAGATCAACAAAAATGTATCTTTTGGAAGTTCTCGTGGCCACGGGCTCGCGGAATATCCTTGTTCTACAGAATCCTGGTTGGGACCGATCTAATGTCATAACTAGAATGAGAAAATATATTTAAAACTAAGCAGACAAGCTAAGCAAGAGATTACCAACCGCTGGTGGATTTATGGGCCGAGAGGGGTCCTACGCACAGCCCCTATTTTCACAGTGACAGCGGGACCTTTTTTGTCCACTTTGGCCGGGTGAGGAGGGGGTGGGAATTTAAGAATATATTCGTCAAGAAATTGGGTTTTTGGGGTGTACCCCCTCATGAAAGCTATAAGAGAGCAGTCCGGGGAATATTTTAAATATTTATCGCCTCCAGAAGATAATTGGAGTTGTTTTACTTTTATTTGAATGGTAAATGGCGTTCATTGCGTCATTATACCTCACATATCTATTTATGGTTGCCTCTAGAAGCTATTTTCAATTTTTTTTAGTGTTAGTTATAGTTAAAAGCATCTTCCCACACACCACCTAACACCAAATTTAGTACTTTTGGGCCATTGGTGGGCACGCGGACTAAATATCCAGCTCATCTAGTCTTGTTTGCTGGTGATGGGAAGTCAAGATTGGAATATCGGCCAGGTATACGGAAAATCATAGTTCCCTAAACGGTTTTCAACTCTACTTCCAAACAAATGCGGACACATTTATTTTAAGCTTATTTATTCCTTAAAAAGGACAATGTGAATAATTACAGCTGAAAACACAGTAAACTGCATTAGTTTTAAGTTAGAATAGATAATTAGGGAGATCTAGATAGATGTAGGTAGTAATTAGTATTAAGGATTGATTACGGGCGATGGTAATTAAAATTTATTAAATTAATAATAAAAATAAAATGAATATTAAAAACATAGGTTGTACCATAGTACGTCTTACAATAAAGGATGACTGGTCAAGATATCAATGGAAATTGAGAATTATTTTATGTTCAAATAAAATTGAAATTGTATGATGTTCAGTGACCATTCATTTTTGCATAAAATAGGAAAATGAGAAACATAATTTGTTGTAAAGATTGTGTTTATATTATGTAAATGTGAATGTAATCAATTTGCACTGCAATAAAGTAAAATAAGTAAATGCATTAAATATTCCTTATCGTTAACATACTAACGTGATTAAAATAGCCTAGATTAATAGTAAAAGTGATTTGAAACAAAAAAAATCACTAGTAGGCACAAGGGTGGTTTAAGAGTTCCTGCAGAGTATAATCATATTTTATATACACTTTATGCTAACGCGGCTGCAATTTCTCCTAACAACCTTTCTCATACATTGCTTTATATTAAACCATGAAAAGCCTTAGTGAACTGTACTGATGGTAATGGCGTTGATGATGATAGTAATAACTTTAGAGTGTAAAACCCCAGGGTGGCCATAAAATCTCAGAAAAGTAAAATACCACCTGGATTAAAAAATCAGACCACCAAAATATAGGGATTGGATGGAGGTGTCTCAGGATAGGGTTGAATAGCGAGCTTGCGTTCTGTGGCCATGAACTTTATAGAGTTCCTAAAGGTCAGAGAGTTAGATATACCCTGATTTTTGTTGGAGACACGATAGAGAAAATTTAAACATATTATTTTTTTGCGGCCTACATTGATCAAATATTACTATATCATTTGTGTTATTTTATAGGTATTGATAATATCTATCAAAATTGACAGCTGCAGATAGCATGATGTATTAATATATTAACATTGTTTTAGTAACGTTAGTTAACTACCAGATACTACCAAAATCATACTACAGTTAGACAGCTAGTAAATACACATTTTCCTGATCATTCACCGAATTCCGGCGTTTATCTATTTTTCCTGTGTGTATACTTATTATGTACAATAGTGTCCGGTACTGGAAAAGGGGGGTGGGGGGTGGATATTATATCGGGGAACTGGCCGAGGATTCCGATGTTTGGTCAGACAGAGCGATGTTGAATCGAGCCTCGCGGTTTTGCAGAATTATAACGATTGTTCCATAACCGTTCGTAGAGAGCTAATAGTCCCAAATAAAAGCGATTTAGTCCGTCATTCCTAACTGCTTGGAAGGGGGTTAAATATTCCAAGTGATTGTTTGCGTCTGATTGACCCTATTTGAGTCGGGGGGTGATCAATCAGCGTGGTTACCATGCCCCGAGTTAGGTTTCGAAATAGCTGAGGATTTTAATATGATTATTTCTCCGTGCAAGTGGAAACACGTACTAAGCGTAAGGCTCGTCTATCTGTGATGACGGAGAGGTCAGGGTTCTCAGCCCAACCGGATTAACTGAGGATGCTTTTTTATTAATAGTTTCATCACTCTCCCTCTACGCCAATGCAGGTACAGTTCCTCTAATAAAGTCTGCTTTGATCATCACTATCACATTAGTAGCATAGGCCAGGCTTAAGAAACAAAAGACAAAGGTTAGTAATAACTTAATTCAATGGGTAAGGATAAGATAGGTTGCTTAAAGGAAGTGCAACCACATTAGCGTGGATGTACACATCTCGGTGATAAATTATTTATTATTTATTAAGCACCACGTCTTACTACCCGTTAGGGTTATTCGCCTAATTACTAATTACACTAATAGATTAGGAACTGGAAAGGTTAAATTTAGAGGAAGTGAACCCGCATTTGCGCGGAGGGAGAGTGGAAAACTATTTAGTAAAAAACACCTCAGTTCCCCGCGACCGAGATTCAAACCTTGATTTCTCCGTCCTCGGAAGTCAAGCTCAACACAAAACTATCGTGTTAGCTAGCTACGCCACCAAGGTGTGTCGGTGGTAAATTAGATGACGGAAATACACCATCAACCCTCGGTGGACCCCGCCGAGATTTGACTCTTGATCGGCCCGTTACCGGCAATCACAGTTGACAGTGAGACTGACGCCATGAACTGCGTACTCACCAGTAGCCTATGTGATACGCACTAGCTAAATGTAATCCTAGTATGAATACAGCCAGCACTAGATATTTTCTAACTAGAGTGCAGGACGAACTCGTATACGCCACCAGGAATAGAGCGACGAACCTGTATCCGCCACCAGGAATAGAGCGACGAACCCGTATACGCCACCAAGAATAGAGCGACGAACCCGTATATGCCTCTAAGAATAGAGCGACGAACCCGTATACGCCACCAAGAATAGAGCGACGAACCCGTATACGCCACCAGGAATAGAGCGACGAACCCGTATACGCCACCAAGAATAGAGCGACGAACCCGTATACGCCACCAAACCAAGAATAGAGCCAGAGTCCTCTGACGTCATCGTTTTATTTACCGCATCTTATTACACGTTCGAACTATCCGCATCACAATAGGTCCACTAATTGCTCTTCGCATCAATTGCTACAATAATACCGTCTAATGTCCCATACATACGGGTGATGTTTTTGTATTCCAATAGAGAAACCTATACTCACTCTATCATTAGGAACTCGAAAGTTCATCACCGCATTCACAAAATTTCGCCACCTATCCCTATCTTGAGCTAGTTGTATCCAGTCCACCTTATTACACCCTATCGCTTTCAGATTCATTCTAATACTATCCTCCCATTTGCGTCAAGGTCCACAGGTCCACCCAGTGGTCTTTTCCCATTGGGTTTGCCATACAATACCTTAAACTCGGTTCTAGATACCCCCATTCGCGCTGCATAACCTGCACATTGTATTACGCTAAACATGTCTGGTGATAAGCACAGGGTATGCAACTCATCATTATATAGCCTCATTCACTCCCCACTATCTTCAACCAATTTTGGACCAAATATCTTCCTAAGCACCTGGTTTTCAAACACTCTAAATTCTTTTCGTCATTTAAGGTAAGAGGCCTGTTTCGCAAGCATAGAGAACAACCGGTAAAATTATGGTATCATATATTCTGAGTTTTATATTTCTTGACAGCAGGCAAGACGCCAACAACTTATTGACCGAGTAATGGCAATAATTTCCCAACTGTATTATTTTCCTTATCTACAATCTAATATTGTTATTGATAGTTAAAATTGCCCCTAAATATTTGAATTCACTAACTTTATCAAATGATACGTTGTTTGCTGTAATATTTAAATTATCGTACTCAATTTGTGTTATCATTTATGTTACTTAGTCCAGTGCTACTCAAACTTTACCGTGTGGCGGACAGGTATATTTTTTCAGTGGCACATAAGAGACCGGCTTGGTGGAAAGTTAATATCTTGTGGGGCAGGTATTAAAAAAAAATTTTTTTATGGAGGCACATTTTTATTGATATTAAAGAAAACACATAATATAACGCTTAATGGGACAAATGAGCTTCCTTATTTTTACACATTCTATCAAGCCGTGGCCCTATTGTGGACAGTTTAACTTGTAATAAAAACAACTTTTTGTCTTGGTTGCTGGCACCGGATCGGCTCCACCAGCCCGCGGACCTCTATCAGTCCACGGACCACCATTTGAGTAGCTCTGACTTAGGTTTAGAAATGAACGCTGAAAAGACTATTTCCTAACTAGCCTCTATTACAATTTTTGCATTTCTTGCAACAGATTACTAACTCTTACCTAACAGAGCTGCGTACCTTAATAGCTGTCTAGAAGCATATAACGTAATTTTCTTTCATACTTTCATACATCAAGTTGTGTAATCTGAATAGGTCAGTATTGATACACTTTCAGTACCAATTAAATAACAGCAATACAATAGTAAAATTATATCAACGCTGGTGACCTGGCGGTCTAGGGGTAAGGTGTCAGACTTCTATGCTGGCGGCCGGGGTTCGATCCTCGGTCCCGGCAAAGATTTATCTGATTACCAAACCCTTCCTTCACCTCTGACAAGACATCCTGTGAATGTGGGGAATGCCAGGCCTCCACCGTGGTTCGGATTCCACGTTAAACTGTAGGTCCTTCATTTCATCTCACAATCAGCCTAACATTACACATTAGCGTAAGTGCGTATAACCCGAACGGGTAGTAAGACGCGGTGCTAATAATAATATTATATCAACGCTTATCGCAAAATAATACATTTGTATTTTATAAACGGTGCCCCACATGTCCATTCGTAAGAAAACCAAGGTATAGTTTATTTGAACATCGCCTATTCTAACGATATACCCGTTATCTAACCTCGATATTCATCTTTCCGCGACAAATCGAGGATGAAATACTGGCTATTTACAGAAGTGAAAGGGCTGCCATCAAATCCCCGTCGACCCTTCTCGCGCCTATAAAAGTTCCTGACACGGCGTTACGCGCCTTCAGTTAACGTTGTTCTGCGAACCCTCAAGTGGCCACCGACATGTCTTCCCCTCTCAAGATGTCGACATTGTTAATGATTGTGACGTCATTGTTCATGTTGGTGTCCACGACCGAACCCGAACTAGGCCCGAGGACGATAGGTCCACTACGCCATGACACCGAATGTGAGTAGTTTCGAAATTTACAAAGTTTTATTTAATTGTTGTGCGCTATCCTTTGAACTTTAAATAATAGAATAATTATTCGTGTTTGAAATACGTAATTAAAGATCATTTGGGTCAAGAATGTCTACAATTCTTTTTTTTTTAAAGGAAAACTTACTAAAGACTTATAATAATTATTAATTATTGATATTAGAGACACAAAAACGTCAGCCGTCCATGTACTATCCAAGACATAATTTAGAAAATATTTGCGTGAATCACCTATTTCACATGGTATAGTTCCACAATATTCTTGATTTAGAAAGTATTTGCTCGAATTTAACTATTTCACATGGTATAGTTCCACAATATTCTTGATTTAGAAAGTATTTGCTCGAATTTAACTATTTCACATGGTATAGTTCCACAATATTCTTGATTTATAAAGTATTTGCTCGAATTACCTATTTAACATGGTATAGTTCCACAATATTCTTGATTTAGAAAGTATTTGCTCGAATTTAACTATTTCACATGGTATAGTTCCACAATATTCTTGATATTCATGATTTAGAAAGTATTTGCTCGAATTACCTATTTCCAATGGTGTAGAAAGGTGGGAGCTGGGAGTCTGAACCTATCTTTAAAGGTGGGGGTCCACAAATACATATAAAAAGCTGGTGTTTAAGTTTTTTACTCTTACTACAGTTTTAATCGCATATGTCCTCAACCAAATATTAATTAATAGAAGTCCTAATATTCACCTTCAAAATACACCTTGTAAAACCTCTGATTGTAAAATTAGCTCTGTCAACATTTCAAATACTGTCCTTCTTTGATCATACATGCATATGGTATTATTGTAAATCAAAGGACGTTTCTTGAAATGAATTGAGTAAGTGGGGTCCGAGAAAACGAGGCAAACATTTTTGCTATCATTTGTATAATATTACTTGAGGAATCAACCTAAGAAAAGAGCAACTTAAATAACCGAACAACTGTCCCAAGTGGAATTTGTAGCTTATGTGGGTTCCCTCGCACATTATCTCAACATACCTACTTACTCAAAACAATGTTTGTTGGTTATGAAAAATTTGAAAGAAAGGGCAGGGTCAGAGGGGTAATCCGGACCCCCCTTAGAAAAATTAGTGCTATACGCTCTTGCCTATCTCACAGGTTATAGTTCCAAAGTATTCTTGATAGTCATACTTTAAAAAGGTATTTGCTTGAATCACCTAATACACCATATTATAGACTATATTCTTGAACACTTGAACCTTGGAAGAAGCATACATTTCCGTCCATACATCTATCAATATGATATTTCCATTATAAAACACAGAATGTATATCTTTTAGTGATATTACATCAATCTAACTCTAACACATTGCGTTATTCAACCCTCATACATTAACCAACTAATTACTAACTACAAAACCAAAATGTATTAAAATAATAACTACAGAATGACCAACTTAAAAATTATTAAAACATCTATTTCATGTAATTAACTCCTTTATGTGTTTATAATAAAAGACTAACCTGACCTAGCTTAACATAACCTTCTGAATCTATTAAAATTCAATCACAATAAAATTTGGGATGGATCAATAAATTTTGACCCGTTTCGGTGGCCGTATGGTCTAAGACTTAACTCTCGCAATAGACTAGACTGTCAATGACAGGATGATCGAGGTTCAAATCTGTTGGGAGTACTGAGGGTGGTTTTTACAAATTGGTTTTCTACCCCCCATCCACGCAAATATGTGCACACTTCATCTAAATATAGCCTTCCTAATCCTTAAAACCATTAGTGTATTTAGTACATAAGTATATAACTCAAACTGGTAGTAAGATGCAGTGTTATATAATGATAGAATAAATTTTAAGATGAGTTATTTCAACGCCAAGATGTTAAAGCTGACAAGTATTTTAGATATCTTTATAGATTTCCCATCTAAATCTATGAGCGTTATCATGTTTTTTCTCCGACTCCTTCAACTGTCGAGCACTTCCTCTAAATTTTATCTCGAATCATCTCTTCCTCATTAGGGTATTCTTCCATGAAAAATAAATTAATAGGTAGGCCCTTTATTTTTGTGAGCAAGATTTAGTGAAGAATCATAATTGATGTTGTGTTACACTACCCTGTAGTTCATTTAAAGATGGTGAACTCCTTAAGACTTACTTAGCTGAAATATTGGTTCAATTTGAACTAATTTATGTCTACGAACTACATATCTATAGGTACCTAAAATATACTGGCTTCTGTTATGGTGCAAGACTCTAGAGACCTCTACCATATTTTTGTATATTGGTGAATTATTTGTCTCTACTAATAGATATGAATGAACCATATAAGAAAAAACACCCTTAGTAGGTAGGCCCCACACTTGGCCGGGATTCGAACCTCAATCTCCTTGTTACTAGAAAACCAGACATGACAATACTGACATATTTGTAATAAAATAAAATAAAATAAATGCACATTTACACACACTACATTTGTGTTCAGAATTCCCTCAAAACATTGTTTTTATCTATAAGTAATTGTGTGTGAATACTAGATTCTCAATTTCAAATCTTATCTTACAAACCATCTCAAATCAAATATCCTGCTTGGAAAATATTTTATATCAATCTGAATACAATACTAGGCTAAATTATATTATTTTTAATAGTGCTCAATAAACTGAATATATGATTCATATGATAAAACTTGTAAATTTCTATGGACAAGCCAAAAAATGTGGGTTGTTCCCTTTAAATAAAATGTGGTCTGACACCTTAACTCAGTCAGTATCGTTTCTGTTCGTTAGGCTAAGTGTCCTGGGTTTGATTCATGGCATGGTTGAAAAATTTATCTTGATGAAATGTGGGTTTCCCCCTTCAGTTTTCACCATGATTTTATTATTATTATTATTTAGCACCGCGTATTACTAACCGTTCGGGTTATATGCTTTAAGTACTAATTACGCTAATGGATTGGGAATTGAGAAGGTTGAATTATATGAAGTGAACCCGCATTTGCGTGGAGGGAGAGTGGAAAACCATTTAGGAAAACCCCCCACCAGTTCACCCGACCGAGATTTGAACCTCGATCTCCCCCTCCTCGGCAGTCGAGCTCAGCACGGCTAGCGCGTTAGTCAACTACGCCACCGAGGCGGATTTCACCATAATGAATTAGTGGTCGTGTGCTGATATAATCAGTTGGTGCATAATAAATAACTAAAAAAAAATTAATAATAATAATAATAGCTGAGCACAGCTGCATAGCTTATCTGAAAAGTTAAAATATTGTTGACAATGCATTTTAATAACTTATCTATTTTAGTGTAAGAAAAAAGTTGGGCTAGGGTATTTAAGTTTGACTTTTAAGATTAAATTTTAAATTAAATTCTACCTAACATGAATCCAAGATGTATTTGGATTTTTGAATCTATTACTTTAAGATTCATAAAAAAGATAAACTAATGAGTGTACATTGTGAAAAATGCACACCTTGAAAAGAGGAAAGACTTCAATGCACAAATAAATATAAATATGATTTTATATACAGGCACTATTGATTTAATCTACAAATAAAGGGTAAAAAAACAACCTTTTTTACAATTAAGAAAAAATCAAATTGAATGGGTACATGTTAGTGCTTTTCAAGTATTTTTCTTCTGTTTCTGTCTCAATTTTCATTTGATAAAGGCAATAAGGTTGGAATATTAACGCTTTGTGTCTTATTGTGAGTATGACTTGGACTACTCAAGAAGAAAGACGAAAGGTATAATTTGTCACCTTTATAGACAGGATTTTACCCACGTCTTTTCCTTTTTCCGAAGGAGAGTGTTCTTCATTCAATTATACCTTATTGGTTTACCTTTATATATATTTATCAATTTCCAAGTACAGTATTATAGTATCATATAACCATTTCCTTACTATCAAAAGATATTAAAATTCAAAATTTTGAATTGGAGCAAAATCTTGGCTTAGTTAGGATAAGATTCCAAATTTTTAAGCTTTGCACTGGCTTACTATGAATTGTAATTGTTCCAGGCTCTCGACCTGGACTCTGCCCACATATCCGGAGTCATCCCGTTGACATCCCACACAGGTTGTCTGGCCACAATCAGCACTCCCCTCCACCCTCCCTCTGCGGGAACATTTGCATCAATGACCACGCCTGTCCTGTTGGAAAGAAGTGCTGCCCCACTACTTGCGGCTACGCTTGCTATGACGCGGTTCACATTGTCGAATGAGTGTCAACTGAGCTAAGTGAAGGGAGAAGCTTTTTTGTGCTAGGGAGGCAAATTATAAAAAAAAATTAAAGCTCAAAGGAGGTTTTGGGGGTACTTTCTTAAGAGTTTTTGAAAATTGGATGTCTATAGAGCCTGTGTGAATCCATAATTTTCAGTTTCGAATAAAATCCGAATCTTGGATTAGTTGAATTATATCCGAATCGAATCTCATACCTATAATAAATTTTGAATCTAGTCCAACTCGAATCTTATACCGAAAAATATAGCCCATTGAATCCAAATCCAAGATTTGTTTTGATTTTAAATTTTGAATATAATTTGAATCTTCCAATATTAAGATTCGGATATGGATTCAAAATTTTGAAGTTTCACACAGGCTTAAAGCTCTTTGAAGTAGTCTTTCGATTGAAAAATTAGCTAACGGCCCAGTATGTTATTTGAAGTGGTGATCCCTAGAAAAATTTTGGAAAATGTTTTACTCCTAAAAGATATTTATAATGATTTTCTCCTGTAAAAGCTATTTAAAGTGGTGCTCCAAAGAAGAATCTGGAGTGATTTTTCCCTGTAGAACTTGTAAAAAGTGAAGAAGAAAAAAATTAATGGCTAAATAAGCTATTTTAAATTGGTTTTTAATTGTAATTAGAGTTCAGTACAACCTACTTCTACACACAAGCAAATAATTATTTCTTTTATTTGTATGCCTGTCACAGATTTTTTTACTTATCAATGATGTTCACAACTCACACTATCTTGACACATGAAGTTATGGGTGTAAAACGCCCATGACATTTTGAAATATCAATCGAAGATAAATATACAAAATACAGAAAAAAAGTTTATATGAAAGTGTTTAATCCTGAGTTAGTGAAAATAATGAATTTGGGTAAACAGGATAATATTTCGCCATCCAACAACCATAACTATTATTGTTTTCGAATAAATGTATACCTTTTGAGAAAAAAATAGGACATTTCTTTTTTTAAATTCATTTTGATGTGCAAGACCATATTTTGGCTTTGTATTTGAAGAATATCAGAGTATAGTGAAATAGAGGATTACCTATTTATTCCAAAGGGTGGGGAGCAGGTGGGGGTGTGGGCATAAGAGAATGATCCCGCTTTTTAATTGGCTCTGTCACCACTAGTCAATATTGGCCAAAATATGTGAGAGTCTGTCATGAAGTGTGTCGTGACGAGAGGATTTTGTTAAATAGCAGAAAGGGGATATGCAATACCGAAAGTTTTTTTTAAAATACAGAAACGAATATTGAAAGTTCTACTTAAGGATGAATTTGATAATTTTGGAAAACCCTCACTTAAGGACCAGAATGGAAACCAAGCTTGTGCAAAGCTTCAAAAACTTTGAAATCAAATTTGAACCTAAGCACGATTCATACTCGATTTAAATCTTTGAATCTTTTATTTATTTATTTTACATCCATTACTGTTTCCAACCTCTGGCCTGGGTTAGTGTTTTATTCAAGATATATATTTTCTCACTACCAGCTGGCTAGGCCTGTCGTAGCTCCAAATGCCTTATAGTGTAACTCGGTGGTTCTTAAACTGGGATACGCGTACCCCCAGGGCTACCCTTTCAGAGGGTGCGCGAGCAGTTCTCAAGCGGAAGTTGACAAAATAACAAGGGACTTATGGAAAATTATAATTCTTGGCACTTACCGTTATCCGTTATTTCCACCCCTCTTTTTCCAGTATTTGTTCTTGGCTGAAGACTGATTTCTGAGGATTTTCAACCCTCTACTTGAAACCTACATTAGCAGTTTAAGATGACTTTCTCAACAACATCTCTATGAGAAAGTGTTTTTTTTATCCACGGTGTACCTAAACTAAATACCGCAATAGGCTACATTTAGAGCTGAAATTCTGCTTGAAAGTTTCATCTGGACAACCAGACACCAAAAAGTTGTGCCAAGCCAAACCGCCCCACCCCTCTCACCGAAACACTTTGATATTCATAATACATCAGCTCCAGAATTACAATTAAAAATTTTGATTTGAAAATATTGTGTTTAGGTTTACTTTTTTTCTTTATTTTTGGAATGAATTTGTGAAGAAAATGTGTTAAACTTTTGTACAGACTTTTTACAGTAAAATTATGTGTTTTTTTAAAACTTATCATAACGATTCTCAATAAGAGATAAAGTTAAGGCTATAACAGTAGAATTATCTCTAACTAGGTTTGTCACATTTGAAATATTTTGACAATGGATATTTTTTCTAGATAGATTAAATAGATCAATAATTTATCATGTGGTATATTTTTTTAAAGCCTGTTATTTGGAATTTTTTTAAATCTTGGGAGTACATTAAATTTATAGTCATGGCCAAGGGGTACAATCTAAAAAAAGTTTGAGAACTGCTGGTTTAACTTATACCTAGGACAGGCACAACATCCATCCACCAGACCTTAATTTATCAATATGAATGGGTAAACCCATATTTTAATCAAACCCATATTTTAATCAATGGTACATTTTCACCCATGCTGGGAATCGAACCCGGAACGCTTGGCTCAGTAGGCCGACACTCTACTGAATGAGCCAAAAATATTAGACTAATCTCAATATTTGAATGATTCAAAGTTTGAGAAGCAAATAAATCTTAAATTTGATGGAATTTGATTTGCACAAGCTCAATGAAAATATAAGAGGAGTCTAAGATGCTTCGACTTCACTTTAAATATTCATCAGATTCAAATTCAATTCAAACAACCTGACTTTGACAAATACATAGTTATGCCTCCTTCGCAAGTTGTGATGTGCGTTTCACACTCCCTTCTGAGTTCCGATAGAATGAAAACTAGGTCAGGGGAATGGGCGGTCACGATCAATTTTCTTAAAGAAGTGGCCATTACCTCTGTGTCCAATGGCAGTAATGTAAAGTGTGAACTGTGTTCTTTTTATTGTAAAATTAATATTGTGTTAATTCACCTTTATATGTTTCTACCCATCTTTCCTGTACCTTCTTTCAAATATAGTTATGCCAGTAAAGTTATTAACAGATAAAATAAATATTTATGTAAATTTTTTGTCATTTTGTGCTGTTATGTTAATTACAAATTATTGTACATGAATTAAATTTACATGTTGTGATAAAAATTTAACTTAACAGCTTTAACTCAATATAGTTATTGGTGTTATTCTTAAAAAGCGTTGATATTATTGCTGAAAAAGATGTTCCTATTTATGTAAGCACGAGTGAAATTAGTATTTATTTTTAAAAATAACTAGGATATAACTGTGTATATCTTTCGTTCATATTGTGTATTTGACTATTTAGTTACATATGCGGAGAGAAATCCAATATAAATATGCAGAAAACATTTTACACTTAGTAATGTTAAACTCGATATCTCAATATCATTATTTTCCAGTTTTACATATAGCAATATTAAAATAATGGATTATTAATTTAAGTTTATACCAAACAGTAATAACACCAAAATATGTTGTCATAGACGATTAAACAACAATCAAATAAGAAGAAGGGAATAAAAATAAAGAAGATACAATTTTGCCAATTATAACCGCGTTTAGAAAGGTCCATATATATATATATATTCATGTTCTTGCTTGGACCCAGCAAGAAATCTTCTAAGAGTTGAAAAGAAAGAATCAATCTATTGAAATCAAAATTTAAGTATTGAAATGTGTAAAAGTAAAAATCATGTTTTTTTAATATTAGCCTTTAATCAGCAAAAATTGTTACTAACAGAACAAAGAGAAGCCCTGGTGTAGTGCTATCACCAGTGTTACGACGTTGAAAATTATATTCAATGTCATGGTATTTGTCCAAGTTACAAAGAAATTGTGTTAATTTAGAAAAAAACCTTAAATGTGTGTTATTCACATGAAAAGAGTACAAATCGTATAAAAATTTGCATTATCGCAAATGTGAATTTTTCATGTCCCTACTGATTATGTTTGAACATGAAATTGCATCTAAAAAGGGTTTGTCTTCATTATTCACTTGACAAGTACAACATTTGGATCAATGAGGTAATTTAGTCATTTTAAAATAAATATTTTTTAAATATTGATTTTTTTAATATGGTAAAATGGTATCATTCACCTCAATTCCACTATTTATTTAATGAAATGTTGCACTTTGATGCTATGTCTGTTTTGTATCATGAGTTGAATTTTCAGAGAAAGGACCTAATTTGACAGCTAGAAAAGATATTAGATCTACTTTCATGTACGCATCCATTAATTCATGATATGAAGCTATCACTTTTGATGCATATTATCAATAACTCTAAAATAACATCAATAAAATTGTTAAACGATTGGTTAAATAATTATGCTATTATATTCGTTAGTTACAGTTATAGCTGAATCTAAATGACATATTCTGTAAATTGAAAAATGACACCTGGACATCGGTTCAATAGTTGTGTCCAGGTGTCATTTTTAAATTTACAGAATAAAACTGTTATATGTTATCAATTTTATCCATTAACAAATACTCTGTATGTTCTTAAAGGCCCTTCCTGTAAAAGTTAGACTGAATTTGCACTGTCCATGAGGCAAGACAGCTTCTTAAGTTAATATAATATTGTAATGATCTGAAAATAAGCTGTAGGCTACTTTTTTCTCAAAAAATCTCTTTATAAAACTCTAGTGTGGCCTATAGTCGCACCCTTAGATATTACGTTAGAAATGTTATAACTTTAAGACTGTGCTGTATGTAGTTATATTGATATACATAAACATATTTTATAATCTCCACAAAAGATGGTTGTGTTTAAAAATTATTTAAAAAATAAATCAACCTTGACTCATAAAATAAAAATTAAAATCAAAGCCAAAATGGCTGACATAATGAAATAATCATACCTTCTATAGCTGCCACTACCAATTTTCACACATAATTCTAGATACATTTTGTTGAAGTCTAATGGTTACTTCAATAAATACTGGGATTATTTTTTAGCATCACATCTTACTACCCGTTCAGGTTATACACTTATGTTCTAATTATGCTAATGGTGTTTGATTTTAGGAAAGTTATATTTAGTGAATGTGTACATGCATGTGCGTGGAGGAGGAGTGGAAAACCATATTGTAAAAGCCAGCATCAATATACTTGATGAAAATTCGAACCTCGATTTTCCCGTCAATGGCAGTATAGGCTACTGCAAAAGTAGTGCCTTGAACCTTGTGGCCACCAAAGTGACTTTATTTATTTTCTATAAAAAATATTAATATTAATTTTCAACTTTGTTTTATATATCATATAATATGAAAAAACAATGGACACAAATTGTATCTAGCGCTTAGAAAAACATGTCCTTCTAATAGCCTACTATCCTCACTTTTGAAGTCAGAATGAAATTTCTGTACTAATAAATAACAAGAATATACACTCTCGTCTTAAGAAGATAGATAAGTAAATAACACTTTTAGATCAATATCAAAAAAAGTATCTCTCAGTATTAATTAAAATTTAAATACAACAAAAAATGTAGAATATTTGTAATAAAACATGTAAATGACCATTAGGAAAGCTACAGGATTAATTTTAAGACAAACGCAATTTTACTCTCAAAGTGATTGCAATTTTAGGGTGTGGCTTATGTACTGGGGCAGCTTATTTTCGGGTCAATATGGTACATCCCTGTGCATACATTATACTTGGTGTTACTAGGTAGGAATTGGTTTAAAATATGATGACTCAGTCATGAAAATAGTTGAGAAATGAATTCCGGATTATTGATTGTAAATGGGGTTTCTAAATTGAGTATTCATATATAATATCACTGCATTAGAGTAATATAAGATATATTTATATTATCTATGTGTGTGAGTGTGTGATTTCTATGTGAAGCCTCACATTAAACTTGTTGAAAGGTTTCTAACACCATAAAATAAGTTACATAAAGAAACATATTACATTAAAAACCATCTTTATATTTGAGTTCTTGCTAACACATTTTTATGTTAATTCTTCAAGAGTGTCAGGTTATAACTGTGGAAAAAATACAATCTAACATACAATTGGTTTTGAGATAATTGGTTGGGATTCTTTCAACACTCAAATCTCTCAAGTACTATGGGAGGATTAAAGCGTCTCATCCCTTGATGGAATAAGTCATCCCATAACTTCATAGGTCAAAGGTTGGTCCCCAGCCGCTCCAACTCATCAAGAACGTAGTCAATGTCCTGTCGAGTGACACCAGAATTCTGGACAACGAACCGAAAAAAGTTGGGCCAGTTTCTTAGTGGTTGGTAGCCAATCATGAGGCTGCCTTTCCTCATCATTTGTTCTTTCATCCGAGGTGCTACCTGTTTGGGAGGAGATACGTGATAACATAAGTAAATATTTTATGAGTTCATTTTAATGCACCAATGAACCCAGTGTCATCACTAATGAGATTATTTTTTAAAAACTTTTTGTTTTGCATTGAATCTACTACCCTTTTTGGGTTATTTACATATAATTGTGCTATGGGGGCGCAAATTAGGATAGTACAATTTATAGGAAATGTACACACATTTAGATGGAAGAATAGTGGAAAATCATTAAGGATAAGCTACTTTAAGTAAACCTGGCAGGCATTCGAAGCTCAATCCTTCTGTCACCATCAAACTAGACTGAATAAGCTTAACAGTTAACAATTAAGGGTGTGTGCTAACCAAAACAATATTTTTCAAATTGGATTTCACAATATTCCATGGTGGCTGAGAATTAAACTGCTCTTTTCTCTCAAACACAGCCTTTATAACACTACAGCTTATACATAGAAAATTTTATACCTTTGAGAACTGAATATTGTTACACTGATATTTATCAAAATAGTTTTTTAATCGCTGAAACATATTATGCTTTGTAGTTTTTCTACTGCTTAAGTGTTTTTAAAAATAAATTAACAGTTACACTCTTAGACAGTATTTCCCAGCCTTTTTCAGCTTGGTTGATAGTCAAATTTCTATCCTCCCCACCCCCTTCTTTTTGCCTTCAATATTTTTTGACATAGTTTTAAAAAAAAACATCTCTAAAAGAGTTTTGTATTGTTTTCACCTCTTTAGTATATATCAAAATTAGCAGAGTGGCAGCATAGTGACGAAAAAAAAAGATTGATGGCTGACAATGTTTTGTTTTAATTAGGTCTTGATTATTGGGTTTGATGTTTAAGAGAGCAAACAAAAAAATGCTTTCCACATTAAATCGACAATACTGTTTAGTTTTTATGAAAGTCAGAGTTGAAAATTCGATAGTGTTGTATGTGGGCGCAATAGTAGCTTAGGGGGAGGGTATAAAGAATAATTGGGGGGTAAATCTGAGTATTGAATGTTTGAAAATAAACATGTGTATGCAGACAAACATCTTACAGTTGGCCGATCACCTAACAGATGAATTATTACAAATGGTAGGCAATGTTACCATTACCACAGGAAATAATTATCTTACTTTCCTAAAGGGATTAAAATAAATATTATGTTCAATTGTTAGCTGATTTTTTAAGTTATTTACTAAATTTTCCATGCCCCCCAGATTGGGAACCACTATTCTAAAGCTTGTTTTAATAGTAGAGATATAGCTTGGGAGGGGTGTGCAAAGCTTCATAAAACTTGAAGTTGAATCGAATATTTATTAGATTCAACTTTAAAAAAATTCTTGGGTAAAAAGGCTCCAATTATTTTATAAATGTGCTGTAAATTTTAATAATTTGAAGCTTTTGTTTACCATTTTAAAGTCATGTTTATCACACAAAATTCACAAATTTAAATTAATAAAATTTGAAATATGGTATTTAAATAATTTATACTAACCTTTATGTTTCTTAATTGCTGATAAAAATCATCTCCGTGGTTTTTAGAATGATGAGCGCTAACCATTTATTGCAGATATATTAATTAGTTCGATTCTGTTTGAGTAGTGATTTATTCATGTAAAGGAAACAATAAACTGTTCATATTTTCCTATATTTCAGCCGAGATTGGTGATTTTAATAAATAACTATTGCAGTATGTTAGTTTCAAAATAATGTTGGAGTAGGGTCATTAATTATTTGATCTTTGTAAACTACTGTTTTAAATTTTATTTAGGACCACTACCATTTAGAAAATATTGATTTATTATCGATTACTAACTTCGTTCGATAGTCGATTATGTTTGTTGCCACATGTTACACATTCAGAATCGTTTCATAACTTCATTTTGACAAAACAACATACAATTTTAAAATAATATTTTAGCTCTTAAATTTGCAGTATTTTTCTCGAGTGAATCATTTTCAATAGTTCATATGAGTTGATAGGAATTTCTTATGTATTTGGTAAAGTGGTGAGGATTAACCCATAATATTGACCTCTATTGACAACAGATATGTAAATAAAACATCATCAACACATGCACAGAGGTTAAAATAAAAACTTGTCAGTATGTTGAAAAGTAAATTTGGTATCAAAATGATAAATACAAGTACTGGTAGATCATTGTTTCTCTAAGTGTTAAATTATCTTTGTTTAAATTAAATAAGTAATTTAGATAAACCCAAAACTAGATGTAAAATTCAATCTATTCATTTTATGTTTTATGTTGGCAACATTCACCATTGAAATTCTCTTAACAGTTTACAGCCGATTGTTTGTGCTTCTTTTCTTTGTTTTGTATTATTATAATTTTCATTATGTCTCAGTAATTTTAAATTCAGATATAAAAATGTCTGAAACAAAGAAATAGAAAATAAAAAATGACATCAATTTCAACATATAAGTTAATTCCTACTCAATAAGCATGTGTTTGTTTAAAAAAAACTATTTATTTAATCCCTAACAGAAAAAAAATGACTGTATATTTGTTTTGTGTTACTAAAAGTGAATTGCTAAATATTTTTATTGTTGAGTCAAAAGTAAATTAAAATGAATGAACTATGATAGCCTACAAGACCTGTTGACTGTGTGTTTCTTCCAAATTTATTTAAATGTGTTAGCAGATTGAAAAAGATTGGATTTCACGGGATACAAAGCAAAGAGGGCAAAATTCTTTACATTCTTTCTATGACTTATTAAATTAAAAATACAAACACACAACACAATAGCAGGTTTCCAATGATAGCAAAATTAACTAATGTAATTTTTTTTTATAATTGGTAAGTACATAGCTAATATATTTCAATGGCATTGAAGACATTAAGAGTGTGTAGTAATACATATTTTGGTGCACAATATTTAATATGTTTATATGAATACTATTTCAACATAACTTAACCAAACCTTTCATTAATCACTAAATAAAAACTTAGGTGAAGTTATTAAAATAAACTAATTGGTTTTCTAAAATATTTTTACTAGAAGAAATGTAATAGGATCAAGATAGTCTAGTAGAGGATCAAAATATTACAATAATGTGTTTTGTTTGAAAATGAAATAAACTAGATTAAAGAGTAGTACTGCGTGGGAATGACAATTTGCCTTTGGGAAATTTTTGGCCAGAAAAAAATAATTTTCCACGAGAACAAGATAAAAAGAAATTTAAAAGTAATTCTACAATCTAGGCTTATGTTTTATTTTTTTATAATATACAATTCTAGTATAAAATTAGCCTTCCAAATCATGCCAATAAAAAAATTTGTTTCAATAAAGTTAAATGTAGTGGTAACTTAAATGTCAAAAAAACAAAATAATATTTTGCCTAGAAAGTGTTAAGTTTTGGATGTAATTCAAATTAAAAAAATAAGGCTTTATGCAAGTATTATAATTGTGTATTTTATTTAATAAAACATTTTTTGTATCAATATCAATAAATTCTAATAATAGATTTTAAAATTGACTAAAAAGTTTTCAAATAAAAAACTCATTGTGTGAATTTCAATAAATACTTATAAAGCAAAACACCAAAACATGCAAACAAATCTGAATAGATAAAAGTGAGCCACAGTCTTTAAATTAAGAATAACAAAAACATTTCTCAAATGAGCCAGTGTGCCTGTTACCTCTTATGCTTTGATTGATAGTAAGGTTATTTCTTCTTTTTTATACCCTTCTCCTTATTTGATATACTTTTATTCTATGACAACGACATGTTTCGGCGATTTTTCAACATCTTCAAGTCTTACTTTTATTAAAGATGATTAATTTTACTTCATAATATTGGAAAGTTTGTGAAATTTTATGGTGTTATGTGGAATTATTTTTCATGAGATGATCAACAATATCTTATGCTTTAATTACACAAATTCTCACAAAAAGTGTTGTTGGATTCCAAAAATATTAGTTTACCCAACTATTATTATCTAGAATACAAAAGAAAATGGATGCTACTCCAAATAATATTTATATAATAGACTTGTCTTTAAACAAATAAGTGTGGTGAACGTGTATTTCGTGCGTAATTTGACATTTTAAAGCCACTTTAATTATTACTTTGTGCTAAAATGAGGTTTCCCTGCCTCAAACCTATTCAGGGGAAGATATTCCCATCAATTATATGTAGTGTGGTTATGTTATTTAATGGTGCTCAATTGCATTGTAAGGTAGTGAAAATTTAATAAATTAATATCCTTAATGAGAATTGAATACAAATGTGACATTATTAGATGGTTCTTAATAAATGTAACTTTTTAATATTCTCTCCTGAATAATTATGAGATATATTTATTTGTTATTGTTTGTGAAACATACTTTAGGAATGTTTTGCTATGAATAAAAAGAATCCCGCCTCAGTGGCATAGTTGGTTAACAAGCTTATTTCTGTTAGCTAGACTGCTGAGAATGGGGAGATTGAAGTTTGAATCTCGGTCGAGTGAATTGGATGGGGATTGTCCTAAATTGTTTTCCACTTTCTCTCCATGCAAATGTGGGTTCACTTCCTTTAAATTGAACCTTCCCAATTCCTAAGCCATTAGCATAATTTTAAGCATATAACCCGAACGAGTATTGAGATGCAGTGCTAAATATATATATATTTTTTAAATAGGGAAAAAGTATATCCAGGCCTGTATATAGATGAATATTTTAAGGTTTATGTAGACCTTTTGTAAAAGCATACATGTATTTATATAGTTGACACAACAAAATAATAGTTCAAGTTTTCTAAATGTATCCAAAAAGGAGGAGTTTATATTTTATATTTAGGGGTGGTCAAACACCCGAAATTTCGGGCAATAAATATATATATAAAATTATTATGTCATACGAGGTCAATGTTTGTGATTTCCAAATTATTTCATTAATATTATTTCTTTGTCACCTTGATTCACCTGTTCGGGTTATACTCATAATATGTCATAATTACGCTAATGTGTTAAGGATGAAGTAGGTTGTAATTTAGAGAAAGTGTACCCACGTTTGTGTGAAAGTTGAGTGGAAAACAATTTAGGATAAACTATCATCAGTATACTCAACCAGGATTCAACCCTCATTCTTCCCATCATTGGTAGGCCAATTTATTGAGGAAGGGACGCCAAAGACTTTAGAGCATTCAACTACTGATTACGTGGATCTTTTTAAGCACCGCGTCTTACTACCTGTTCAGGTTATATGCCTGTGTACTAATTATGCTAATTAGTTAAGGATGATGTAGGTGTAATTTATAGGAAGTTCACCTGCATTTGTGTGGAGAAAGAAAGTGGGGAAACCAGTTAGGTGAAACAGCCCTCAGTGCACCCAAGTGAGAACGAACCTTGATCTTTAGTCCTCGGCATTATAGTCTAACACGAGACAGCACGTTAGACCGTGGGCCCACCGAGGCTGATATGTGGATTATTCAAAGTTGGAATGGTTGTTTTAAGATATTGGGGTTTTGACTATACATTTAGCTGCTTCATATAATAATATAATACCAATGTTAGAACATTGTTTTGTTTTTTTCACTACATCTTACTACTCGGCGGGACTATACGCAAATTTATGTTTTGGGGTGGATATATAAAAGGTAGGATTCTTGAGGAAGTGTACCCGCATATGCATGGAGAAAACTTGGGAAATAATTTGAACTAAAGTAATAGAAGCGTATGTACACCCAACAGGAACTCAAGCCCCGACCTCTTAGTCACCATAAAACTAGGATAGACGAAACTCTTACCTTTTCCCACGTGCTCACCTGTGTGGGTAGCGTGGTATATGCTATACACATCATTAAAAAGTACTCTAATATAGAGTTAAATAAATATGTATAGAGCTATATTATAATTATATAAATAAAACACTATCGGTGGGCAGGTGGACTTAATGTCAGGCTCATTATTATGTTTTTCCGGGGATAGGCAATCTTGGCAACAGAAACTGAGGACATATTTCCAAAAAGGTTTCTGCCTCTCCCTTCACATAAATGCGGGTACATTTCTCATTAATCCTACCATCTTAATCCTTACTCTACTACAGTGGTTATAACCCATATTTTTCGGACGGGTAATAATAAGCATAGTGTATATTATATATACGTTTAAAAAAAAAAAGTAACAATCAATTTATATGACTACAGTATTACTATCGCATTGGCTAAATATATTCTTTATTATTTTATTGTAACTGTTTTATTAAGTTTCACTAACCATTCAAATTTCCATATTTTATATTATGGTTATGTGGTATAGAGCACTAGGCTAAATCATGGTTTAAATTAGGAGGGATAGCCAGCACACTTACCTAGGTGATACTGGAGTAGACAATGTTTAGATATAACACTAAAAAACACACAATGTGTTTATGTGTTTTTTAGTGTTATATCTAAACATTGTCTACTCCAGTATCACCTAGGTAAGTGTGCTGGCTATCCCTCCTAGTTTAAACCATATTTTATATTAATTATTCTAACTTGAAGTTAGGAATTTAGAGGAAATGCACATGAATTTGCGCTAGGGCAGAGTAAAACACTCCCGTATTCTGTAGTTATATTAAGCAATGTGTCTTATTACCCATTCGGGTTATACACCTACTACGCTAATGGTTAAGGGATGAGATAGGTGTAATTTGAGGAAGTGCACCAGACTGGGATTGAACCCCGATCTCTCCGTACTTGGCAGTCAAGTCTAACAGACTGCGACCACACACGCATACCAAAAATTTATTACTGTTTGTTTTGTTTTGCAATTCCACGAAATAATCCTTTGCAAGCCGTGTTGCTTGTTTTAATTTCACTAATAATTTCTCGTTGATTGCTTTTAACAAGAAACTACCCCTTATTTCCACTACAATGAAAACAATTCCCAATTTAGAAAATAACTACTAACGCTCTGAAGTACTGTGACAGACTTGATAACTTATTATTATTATTATTATTAGCACCGCGTCTTACTACCCGTTCGGGTTATACGCACTTACGCTAATGTGTAATGGTAGGGTGATTGTGAGATGAAATGGAGGACCTACAGTTTAACGTGGAATCCGAACCACGGTGGAGGCCTGGCATTCCCCACATTCACAAGATGTCTTGTCAGAGGTGAAGGAAGGGTTTGGTAATCAGATAAATCTTTGCCGGGACCGAGGATTGAACCCCGGCNAAATCTGTGCCGGGACCGAGGATTGAACCCCGGTCGCCAGCACAGAAGTCTGACACCTTACCTCTAGACCGCCAGGTCACCACGACTTGATAACTAAAATGCTGTTTAGAAATCAACTCTGGCTGAATCTTAACTTCTTCTTCTTATTATTATTTGTTATAAAACAGAGAAAGTTCACTTATAACACTACTAGTGTGTAGAGAATGTACCTCATGCAAGGCACGTGTGTAGCTGGCCTCCTCTTGCCCCTCTCTCAATCTTTCAGGAATGAACCAGAAGCAGACGTTGACAAAATCTGGCTCAATGACAAGTTTGAACCTTGGCCGGGTACTGAGTTGCATTCTGAAGTACTCGGTGCACTCCATCACAGTGTCGACATGTTTCTCCAGGCCCAAAGTACCCTGGAGACAATAGCCAACCAAGTAAAAAGAAACTATGGCTAAACACTTGAGGGGATTCTTAGTTAGTTTAATTTTAGGAGTAGCTAATCATACTTTTCTAAAATATGAATCTAATATTTTCTTTCAAGTCCTAAAATCTCTAACTACTTATTTGAATCCTTGAAAAATTGGCACTTTAAAAGTCAATTATTTTTACAAGATTTTGTTATTATTTTTTAATTTATATGCTTTTAATGATTAGTATTAAATTGTGATTTCAGCAAAAATCTTTCAAATCTGGGTTCTTGATGAAAAAAAATTGATTAATTTGAACTTCATATATCTCAATTATTACAGAATATGAGCAACCAGGATTCGAGTATATCTTATTTACTGTTTACTAGCTTAATATATTTTGGAAAAACTATTTTAACTTTTTACATTCACAGTTTTTATTGATTTTAAATGGCATTAAGAACTCAAAAGTTCATTACCATTCTCACAAAAGTGCGCCACCTATTCCTATCTTGAGCCTATTTTATTGAGTTTATCTCAGTATATCCTATCTCTCTCAGGTCTATTGAAATGTTATTCAACCATTTGCGTCTGGGTCTTCCCAGTGGTCTTTTCCCATTGGGTTTGCCATTCAATACCACGAACGCGGTTCTAGATACTCCCATTCACCCTGCATGACCTAACCACCGTAACCTGTGAGATTTTACTACCCTAAAACGTCGAATGATGAGTACAGGGTATGCAGCTCAACATTATGTAGCCTCCTCCACCCCCCACCATCTTCATCCATTTTTTAACCAAATACCTTCCTAAGCCCCCTGTTTTCAAACAATTAAATTTCTTTTTGTCATTTAAGGTAAGAGGACACGTTTCATTTCCATAGAGAACAACCGGTAAAATTACATTTCTTGACAGCAGGCGAGACACCAACAACTTAGTGACTGAGTAATAACAAGCATTCCTCGACTGTATTCTTTACCTAATTTCCAATATAATTTGTTATCGCTAGTTAAAATTGCTCCTAAATAATAGAATTTACTAACCCTAATCAAATGATATGTTGTTTGCTGTAATATCTAAATTATCGTCCTCAATCTGTGTTCGCTGTGTTACCATATATTTAGTCTTTTCAGTGTTCACTTACAAACATATTTCCTTACTGGCTTCTAATAAAATGTTTGCATTTCTTGCAACAGATTCCTTACTATCACCTAGCAAAGCTAAATCATCCGCATACCCTAATAGCTGCATTGTACCTTTTAATCATGTCAAGACTTTCCTACTCTCTTGCATTACCCCAATAGCATATTCTAAGGCTAAATTAAATAGTAATGAGGAAAGTGTATCTCCTTGTTTCAATCCATTATGTATTTCGAAAGCATCTGATAAGTGAGATCCAACCCGTAACTTGCCTGGTGTATCCATCAAACATACCTCAATTAGCTTGACCAGTTTTTTGAGTATCCCAAACTTAACTAGAACGTTATATAATTTTAGTTAAATAATAAATAAAGTTTTAATTTTGTTTAAATTTTTCATAATATATAGAAAAAACATTTAAAGCGTGATTAAGGGTAGCACCTAAACACAGAATAGATAATTCTATGACCTAAGATTTTTATCTAAAAGAAAACATGTTTATCATTATCAATGGTTAAATGATGTTATGATCATGGAAATCGATAGATATAAAGTGAAATTTGAATGAAGAAAGCCCACCTTGGAAATTGTAAAAATTGTGACATTTTCCTTTCTTCAGCTTCTGTTGTAGTTTAAATCTATCTGACACCTTAGTTCAGTCGGTAGCATGTCTGCCTACTGATCTTAGGGTATTGGGTTTGTTGAAAAAATTATCATGGGTGAAATGTGGGTTTACCCTTTCACAGCAATAAACTAATGGCCAAGGAATGGATGTTGTGCCTGTCCTGTCTTAAGTTAGATTATAAGGCATATGAAGCTGCTACAGGTCTAGCATCAGTAGTGGAAAATATATAGCTTGAATAAAAAAAGTTGAGCCAGATCATAGGCTGAAAACAGTAATGAATGTAAAAAAAAGTAGTTTAAATTTGTGCTTTTAAATAAATTTAAATGAATTTCATACATATAAATTGAATATATTTACATTTATATATAAATCATACATATAAAAGTACAAATTTAAAACTGTGACTATTTATATACTGTATCTTGTACAAGAAAATATTATTGTGTGTAGTTTTTTTTGGGTTTGTGAAACAATACCAAGATTTGGTTATGATAAATCAACATATATGTCTTTAAAAGGATTTATCATATTTCATTAAAATATTTCATTTTTGTTTCAGACTTAAAATCTCACAATAGGTGAACTTGATTTATGATGAAAACAAAAAAAAGAGGATATAACATACCTGTTAAAAAAAGATTATAATTGGTGTATTAAGGCATGTTGAGTGTCAACACAATTAGGTAACTAGCACCCAGGTGTCTGCATTCAATAAAGATTGAAAAGGGGTTAGAAGATTCAAAGTTCACTAATCCACCAGAAAAACATGGTTCTATAATATGTTCTTTCTTTTGTTGAGGGGCCTGGAGTGTGATGAAACTTAGCATGCTCTCTTTTAGCTCTATATTTTAAACCAAAATCAAAAAGTTTAAATGTGACTATTCCCAAAATGATGTATTGTATATTATGAGAACTAAAACTTTAATTTTTAAGTTCTGGTCTAGATAAGTTTATTAAAATAAAAGTAAACTCACCCTCTGTAGACTAGATACATTTCTAAGCAAAGGAAAAATGGAAATATAAAACATATTTGAAACCTTTAGGGACTTGACCCAAAATATTAGTATCCTCAATTATCATGGGTATTGGTTTTGAAATATTGGAAGAATCAATAATAAAACTTATTTTCAATAACCCAATTCTGAGTTTCTGACTATGGTGAAATGTCTCAAATTTACAATCATTTTACTTTGACTCAACATGGCAACATTTTACTAAGTGAAATATATGTTCTTGACTTGACTTTGGTGTTTTAATTATCTTGTTTGAACCAAACATACCTGCTAATAACAAGGACCATACATATTTTGACCTTGCTCGAAACAGGCTCACATTTAAAGGTATAGTTGATTTATCCACATCAATCATACATTTATATCCATTACTGTTTCCATCCTGTGGCCTGGGTCAGTTTTTTTTTAATCAGGTCATATATTTTCCAATACCCGCTTACTAGGTTTGTTGTAGCTTCATATGCCTTATAATATAGCTTAAGATTAGGACAGGTACAGAATGCAGCCCCAGTCGTCAATTTATCACTGTGAAAGGGTAAACCCACATTTGACTAATTATAAATTTCTCGCCCATGCCAGGAATAAAACCTGGGACTCTTAGCTCAGTAAACAGGCACGCTATCGACTGAGTTAGGAAGTCGGAGTTTAAAATATCATACATGTATAACTATAAGTATAAAGTGTGACCTTTAATGTAAGCCTCCCTAAAAGTTAGAATATCCTCGATAAAAACTCAAATATAATGTGATTTGCCTTATATCTCTAAAATCTGCAAACATAGATAAAATCAACGAAAACAGAAATCTTTTTCTGGAGCTTTAGGTTTGGATTATAGCTATGTTGGACCAAACCACCAATAAGAAGTATTTATTTAAAACTCTAGAACAAATTCTGATCTAATACTGATAGTACAAAACAGCTTGAAATGTCAAAATTTGATAATAAATGTGTATTTGGAATTATATTATTTTGTGTGTGTGAAAGAAGAGATGGGTGGGGGGGAGGGTTATAGAGGGGAAATGGTTAAGCTCTGTAGTTAGTGAAGCCAGAATAGTTTTTTTTAAATCAAATAAAAGGCTGGCAAATATTTGAATCAAATTCAAAGCTTCACACACCCATCTTAAATTACATAAATAAAATTCAAGGTTTATATGTAAAATAAAGGTGCAAATTAGAGATTTGAATTTTTTTTTAAAAGATGGATTTGACACATTTCTAGAAAAAAACACTTTTAAATTTTTCAGGCTGCCACAAATCTCAGCCTCAAGGGCATCTTCAAAGCAGGTTTAACTCATTTCAATTGAAATCTCATAAGTAGCAAACTTTCCCACCTTGGCCTTCCACATGAGCCAGAACTTGAAGACGTCGGCCCTGCGGCCGCACTGTAGGTATTTGTCACCTATATCATAGGTGGTGTCGTAGAACTTGTCCTTCTGGAAGAGATAGGAGGCGCGCCTGGAGTGGCAGGACTCAAGAAGATCAGAGTGTCTTACTAGTAGCACCGAGCACTGCTGGGGTGCAGCAAGCAGCTTATGGGGGTTCCACGTCACTGAGTCAGCTCTGTACAAGCACATAGGAGGAACAACTGTTTATTATGTGCAAGAATAGGTTTTAACGAGAAAAATATTCCTAAGGATGTATGAATACTGGAAAATTTGGGTCAGTTATTGTTATAATGCTTGAAAAAAAAAGGCCACTTTCCCCACCAAAACAGTTTGTATAAAACCAAAGTGTGGCATGTAATCACACCCTTATAAAATAATAGTTGGGAATGGAATCCTCTAATCAAGGATGTATTAAATTAAAAGATACGAGAAAATATTGAATTCAAGATTAATATTTTTTTTTTCTAAAAAATAGAATTAGAATTTGTTTTAAAGCCCTAATATAGCATAATGGTGGTTCAACTCTAACATAATAATTAACAACCAAACTCCAAACCATTAATTCAACACTTAATTGAATATATGAATGTTAAAAACTTAATGCATTTGGCTACTTACTATCTATATATGAAAAAGAGGTCTACCTTAAAGAATTATAAATGCCAGGATTAGAGGGATTTAAGGATTCAAAGGGCACACTCCTACTATTAATAAATCATATACAACTTTTTTTTATCATGTGCCACCAGAGTTTGTTAGTTTGACATTCCCTGGTTTTTTACCGGGAGTGGCAGATATGTAACCGGCTTTTGAGGCTGGCTCACCACGTAAGTACGGTTACTTCAGCCCAATGTGATGATTATATGGTGCTAGTAGAAGTCTTAAACCAAACTTAAGGCCTAGTTAACCAAACCAGGTCACCAAAAGAACAATTTGCTTTTGAGCAAAATACTTTTGGTACCAACGAGAATCAAGCCCGAGACCTCTAGATTGGTAACCAGGAATGCTGACCGCTTGACCAAGATTGATCAAACAATAAAAATAGCATAGTCACATTTTGTCAGTTTTAAGAGCCAATTATTAAATGTTCAAGAGCCCCCTTCTCTTATCATTCTATAAATGTTCTGGGTGTATGATTGAAATAGGTTTAAGAAGGAGAAACCCCATCCCCCAGCACCTAACTGAGAAAGGTCAAGATGCAGAGAAAGCATAGCAAGTGAATCGAGGCTTGATGAATAAAAGTCAAGCATGCCAATGGACATCAGTGGTATGAACACCTTTCCTGGGTAACTTTTACCTGTCAAGTCCCACCAGTTTATGCCTGTAAGTGCGTGAAAAGAGCAGACCTCCACCCCACGCAGCATCCACATGGAGCCAGAGTTTGTACCGAGCACAAATGTCGGCCAGAGCAGGTAGGGGGTCGAATGCCCCCAGCACGGTTGTGCCTGCACACAAAATTATACAGAGTTGGAAAATATTGCCCATATTATTACAAATATTTTATACTTTGACTTACTATAGTTCTGTTCTCGCTGAACTACTTAACGTGTTAGCCATATTCAAGATACACTTGTCACTTCTCTCAAGACAAACACATAAATAATAGTAGTGTATTGTCAAAAACAAAAGCTGCATACAAAATTAAGATTACTTTGAAATGGGAAAAGAATATTCAGACCGAAAATGAGATCACTAAGTCTTAATTCTTGAACAAGAGATTTTCTCCTCCCTACATGAATGGTTGTATTAAAATGTACAAAATTAATAAACCATAAATTTAAATCAATATATTATTTTCAATGAATAAGAGTTGTGACCAGACAATGAGACAAAAGTAATCAAAATATGGAAATAAAAAATAGCTATCAAATGTGTGACCATTCCATTTCCATGGCTATTTTCACTATAAATTTTATCCTAACTAAAACGGCAGGTATTAAGCGCATTGAGGTACATCTATTATTGATAACCTAATATTTTTAAGCGATAAAGAATCTTATGTGTTGTAGTTATTATAGACTAAAAACTTTATTGAGAATAACATAGCAGTTCTCAAAGGAATAACATTTGTCATAACTTTAACAAAGAAGGTATTTATATTAGTTGCTTTTGAAAAAAAAAAGTGTGACCTCTTGTGTGAGCAACAAGATATAAACCATGAATATAAGAGGGCACTTATGGAGTTTTATTATATTTTCAAAGTATCAGAATCATTCTAAATGAACTACAATGAATTCACTTTATTTTGTATTGAACTCTAAGGTACAATTTTTAACTGTCTAGAAATGGGGGTCTCCCAGCATGTTAGGTACCTTATTTTTACCCTGAAAGGTTCCATTATGGTGTAGTTTATAAGATAAGGCTTTAATGTAAACTACCAAAACAAAAATGACAACTTTAAGGATAATAAATGTGTACATCGCATTAGCAAGAGTAATATCAAATTTGAGATTTGGAAAAAATATCAAATTTTTTAGTGTAAACTGATTTTTTAGGGTTAATATGATGTTTATCAAAGGTTTAGATCAACATAGTTAAAGGAAAACACTTAACAACCAGACCCCAAGCCATTAATTTACCATATGACATAAAAAGAATTATAATTAAAAAAAAAATTCATACCAATGTAGGAAAGTTCAACACTTCTACTTTACATGTTTTCTAAATATTCTAATTTGTAGGTAAAATGATGATTAATACTAGAGAAATAGAAGATTTAACCATACAATATGGCAGTGAGAGTGACCTAATACTAAGAATACACTAATTTACAGCTGAGATAATAAATGCAGCAGCAGCAGCAATGAGAATGCAGTGGTTGTACTTATTGATGCGAGTGGTGTGGAAGGAAAGTAAGATACCAGAGGATTGGAGAAAAGGGATTTTTGTGCTCATATATAAAAAAGGAGCAAATAAAAATGTGAAAATTAGAGGCATTGCTGTGCCACTGCCTAAAAATATGTGAAAAACTATTTCTACGAAAACTTAAACAAAGAACAGAGGAAACAGTAAGGGAAAAACAATGGGGCTTTCGACAAGAAAGATCTATGGTTGATGCAATTTTTGTACCGAGACAGTTCTTTGAGAAAAGATAGGAATATGGCAAAGATCCATGATAGATTTTATCGACATAAAAAAGGCTTATGGTTGGGTTTAAGAAAAGAAGGCGGGGAGAAAGAGATCATGAAACAAATAAGGAACCACTATGTGTGAAAATTGTGTAAGAATAAAAGATAAACACTGACAGGTTTTAAACAAAAACAAGGAAGAATTTTATCACCAATTCTATTTAACATTGTAATGGACGAAATAAATTATGAGGTGCAGAGTCACATAAGCCCGAGGCAAATGAAGGGGATGGCATATGCGGATAATGTCACAGCATGAGAGGAAACTGAATAAGACTTGGAGAGATAACTAATCAAATGGGCAAGAGCAATGGAAAGAAATAGATTGGACATGAATGTGGAACAGAGCAAGATAATCAAGGTGACTAGAAAGTTGAGGTGTGCGAGTAGGCATTTTGAGTTGAGTTTGAATAAAAAGGAGTTTATTTCAAGTTCAACTTGTATAGAAAAATAGTTGTACAAGAAATATTTCAAGTTGAATTTCTGTAATAGATCAAGGCCACACTAGATATACAGGCCCCAAGGCTTCCTCACCCCTCCCACTCTGTCACTTGAGCACTGGCAGCCAGTCTTTGCTTCGCTGATAATGTGGTGACATTGCCATATTTACACTCCTTATTTGGATTATTATTTCAAGAAATAGAATTTTTGAAGAACTCCATGAACTTTCACTATTTTTTACTAGGAAAATTAGAGGCCAGATTTGGACAATATTGTCAAATGAGATGTGATTGTAATAAAATCTCGGTTAAGCAAGTTCTCAAACCGGAAAAAAACCTTAGTGTTATTAAAGCTCTTTATTCAAAACATACTGAACTCCCTATCAGAGAGATGTTTATCGGTAAAAACATAAGTTTTTCTGATTGTGGTAGCGCTGAAGTTAACGAACTCCTGAGTTTTGAAATTTTACATTTAGAAGTATATAAAATTAATATTTCTGAAAACAACTTGTTTGGTCTTGTGTTTATAGGTGGATATATTTGCAAGAGCATTTTGAAAAAATTGTGTATGCCATGGTCGCCATGAGTACTTACTTTTAATTGAAACTGTATGTTCAGAAGTTATTTTATGATAAGAAAATTGTTACTTAATGTTAATGACTGAGGATCCTTCAAATATTTCTCTGACTTTGTCAATAAAGTTTAGTTACTGGGTTTAAAGTTTTCAATGAAGTAACTGGCGAGACATATGTGGCATTATTATAATGTGAAAATCCCAAAGAAATATTTTGATTAAACCAGTAATGGACGCTTTAGAAAATGTAAATGTCAAATCCTTTGGAATAAGTGTGACGTCGCCCTTACTCTTCCTAGAAGACTAAGGCTGGCGCACAATAAGAAAACTAAACTAAAATAACAAGGTAGCAGGATTTGCAGAGGGCGGTGAGAAAAATGCAAGATACAAGTAAACAGCCTGTTTACGTATAATGTCCTTGACTTGTACTCAAAAATATTTAGGACGCCAAGAAGGATAACAAAGGCAGAAAACTAAATTATGACGAAATGTTTCAAAAAATAACATGGTGTAGTTTTATTGATGTTAACAAAAAATTTGAATAGGATACATAAAATGGAAAATGAGTTATTCATACAATGTACAGTTTAGAGAGGCTATTTGTATATGATAGTAATATAAAAAAAAAATAAACAATGGACTCTACAGGCCCGCAAGGCTAATGAGTTAAATTACGGAGATATTTACTATACAAAATATGGTCGTCGAAAACAAATTTACTCCTTCCGAGTGATAACATTGAAGTTTTGCCATATGGGCCAAAAGGTTAAACGGAGCCAGTGATACCATTACTGAAACTCATTGAAAACATTGAAAACTTCCATTTGTCTGGTTAACCGAGTTTACCATAAACATTATACGGAAATACCGCATTTGATACCTTCTAAAACATACGACCAATTTGTACTTTAAATATTTGTAACTGTTCTAACTTGACTTTTGAAAAGTTACGTACATCAGACTTATTTACATTTCAAAAGATTCTATATTAACATTATGAATGTTACGTGGTGACTCTACATCTGACAATTTAGAACTGCAAAAGATTCGACCTTAACATTTTGAAAATTACATAAAGTTTATACCTCTGACATGTTTATACTCCACAAGAATTTAAGTTAGCTCTTTGAAAGTTACGTGGTAACTCTACCTCGGACAAATTAATACTTTGAAAGATTCGTACTTAACATCTTAAATGTTACGTGGTGACTCTACACCTGACAAATTTAAACTGCAACATATTTGAACTTAACATATTGAAAGTTACATAAAGTTTATACCTCTGACAAGTTTATACTCAAAAAAGATTCTAAGTTAACATTTTGAATGTTACGTGGTAACTCTACATTTGACAAATTAATACTTTGAAAAGATTCGTACTTAACATTTTAAATGTTACGTGGTGACTCTACACCTGACAAATTTAAACTGCGACATATTTGAATTTAACATATTTAAATAATATCTGTTGAAGAGTTTTATTCGTACCTAAATAAACCCAAGGAATGTCCAAGGGGCGGCCCTGCCGAGAGAAGTGAAGTCCTCACGGACAATCCAAGCATATATATGATTATACCAGCTCAGAGAGGGGGATAAGGGGTGACTATAAACATAGGGAAAACAAAACACATGACGGGAGGGAGGGGATAGATTGTATCAAACGTGGGGCAAAATGAACATTCTGGACATATTATACATTTACGGCGCATGCTCACCACACACCCCTTCACACCCCGCCACGGGGGAATAGAGCATTGCATTTTACTATTTCAGTGTTTATGGTGCGTTCAGACGAACAATGATTTTTGTGGAAGGAGGACGCCGTTATTCTTTCGTGTGATAACCAGTCAGTCGGGGCAGCACAGTGGGGGACATTTTAGGTGAGTTTCTTGAACTTAGACTTTTTCTTGGAGCATTTGTTCCAATAAATGCTACATAAGCTATAAGGTTTTTATTGAGAAATATGTTTTAGTTTTTATTAATGTAGAGCTAAACAACAACAGCAAAATGATTAAGGAGATAATGTTAAAAGCCAAACATATATCCTCAAGAACACAAGAGAGATAATAAAAGAAACGAAAGGTTGAAAAACTTAGTTCCTTAGTTTGGCTGTTTAAAAATCGCATTTGTATAGTTTTACAAACAAAAGTGACTTTAACTTTATATATAATTAAAGAACCTTCCTATCATGATTTATTTTGTAATAAGCCTATTCATTTATTGGATATAACTTAAATGTTATAGTGAATATATTGCACAATAGTATTTGGTTTTTATTTAAGTCAATAAAAATATGTTTGTTTAGTCCAAAATATTGACTTTATTTTATACTACCCCCTAAATACCTATAATTTATCTAACACAAGAAGCAACACAATGATGAAATAAAAGTAAAATCATTAAACATTAATTCTAAATCAAGCTGTAGAGTAGAGAAATGTGTGGCCAGAACATGGGAGCACCGTATACTGCCATGCAGTTGGTAGTGATTGGCCAGGCGCGTACTCTGATGTCACAAAATGAGCCTTGAGGCTGTAGTGTGGCTCTGAACAGATCCATGCATAAGCCATAAATAAGTAAAAAGTAAAAATATATTTATTTTTTTAAATTTATAGTCACACAGATCCAAATGTTTAAATAGATTTAATATAACATATAACTGTATAACTTTTTTTGACGAGACAAAAGAAAATATTGAGGGACTCTATTTGATATGAAAATATATCTTAAGATTGAATAGAATTAATTAAACTAGAAATTTTTGAGTACTCAAATTGTTAGAGTTTTGTAAAATCTGTGAGTAGAGTTTGAGCAACCATAAAACTCAACTCAAACTAAAATTTCCTAGTACTTGCATACTCCTACTAGAAACTCAAACTCAAAGAAGTGAAAATTAATGGGAAGGAACCTGAAAGGGTGGAATATTTCTGTTGTCTAGAAAGTAAGATTACCGCAAAAAGGTAATATTCAGGAGGATATAGAAGAAAGGATATATAAGAGTGGACAATTATATCACTGGATTATGGATATAATTTGGCAATGGAACATAGGAAATGAGGCCTTAACTTTGTTATATAAGTTGTATTATCAACCCATAGTGATGTATGGCTCTGAAATCTGGACGAGGAGAAATTTAAATAGATTTTAAGATGCAGAGACGAGGTTTCTGAGAGGTATTGTAAATGTTACTAGACAAGAAATCAAAAAATTAGAGCTAACTTAAAGGTTACACTATTATGAGATACGCTTAAGAGGAAAAGGTTGCAGTGGTTAAGGCATGTGATAAGAATAGAGGACAAAATTTCTAAGAAAGATTTATCGAGTAAGAAGAAGGGTAGAAGATCTATTGGAAGACCAAAGATGAGATGGATAAACCAAGCGCAGAACACGTAGGCTAAAGGAGTGGACTGGAGATATGTGGCAAAGATAAAAGCTTGGAGAGATCGACAGGGATGGAAAAGGTTGTGTCAAAACGACTCATAGAGGTGGAAACGTCCATTGATGATGATTTCAAAATTAAACATTTACCAAATTAGGACATTCCCAATTTAATTTTTTAGTAATTTTAAAATCCAATGTAAATCACAATCTTAAGCTAATATAATGTTCTAAACATTACTATTTCAACAATTTTAATATTGAATTTCTGTAGAAAATTTGTGAAAGTATTGCAGAAATCACAATAGATGCGAGGAAAAAGTATGAAAAGATTGACTTTATTTTTTGAGAAAATGTAATGGATTTATGTTATCAAATACATCTAACTTTGCTTGCCAATCCTCTAGTATTGAGTTATCTTGAGTCATCTCGTGTCCAGGGCCTTCTTTTACACAGCTAAATTATGTTCTTTAAGAAAAACCTCTTTTCGCTTTTTTAAATAATAATAATTATTATTATTCTTTAAACTAAGAGGGATAGCCAGCACACTTAACTTGGTGATACTGGAGTAAAAATTGTTTATATATAACTCTAAAAAAACAAACACATTTTTAAGGACAAGATTTCACTGTCACAGACAGCTTCATCCGGTCAAGAGAGTAGACTCAGCATGCCATATCCAAAGAACGCAGCTTGTGTGTTATATAAGGGTTACAGGTAGTATATACAGAGAAGAGAGGGTGTAAGGAAGTGAGGAGGATCGACAGGGTGAGGAGACAACCACAAATTGTTACCTGCTGTTGCTATGACCATGAAAGGAGCAGCCCCCTCCTCTAGGGCTTTATCTACAGACTCCTCAAGGTGGTGAACATCCATCTGACCCCTTATGTCCGTGCGCACACAATACACATTGTTCTCGCCGAGACCCAGCAGGGCAGCCATTTTGTGGACAGAGTAGTGGGCGTCTTCTGATGCAAATAGCACCAGCCGTGGTAACGGGTGGATGCCTTCTTTCTGAGATGTAACAAGAATAATTTTTGAATAAGCAAACTTAATTAAGGGTTCTTCGAATCGTTGAATTCTTTCAATCCTAAGGGATATTCAAGATCCAACAATTCAAAAGAATTTCCAACTTATAACTTATTCTTTTTCATTTTTAATAAGATTTAATACAGCTGTTAAGTTCATTAGTTTTTGATCCCAAAATAATTATAGAACAAACCTAATAACTATAATAACTATATCACAAACCATTGATTTAATACTTAACTGATTATGAATTCGGATTAGAGAAAAACAAGGGTAACATTGAGTTAAAATGTATATTTTAGTTAGTATCTTAACAAAATTAGGGGTGAGAAATCCTCACCTCTTTTGATTATCATGTTTTCTAAGATTATGATTCAGAATCCAAAGTTAAGGTGACGTTTGGATTCGAAAAAAGAGAATTCGACACATCTCTAATTTAATTAATAAAACATATTACAAAATAATAATAAAGCTTACATACTTGCCAATGAATATGACACAAAATATAATGTTCATTAATGTATACCACTAAGGTACAATTACGTACTATGAGAGTGTAACAGGTTTTTTTTGTGTGTAAATTTAACACTTAACCAGAATTTGAACACCAAACTACTCGTCAACAATTAATAAGTAAAATATGAGTACACCTTTAACTGCTCAGCCCCCGATATGGGTATTAACAGCTTAATATATATATATAACAACATTGACTGAAAAGAGAATGTAAGACTATTAATAAAAAAAAAGGTTGATTATGATGGAAACACATGACAGCTATCTATCCAACATGTACGCTGCAACGTTAATATACTAGCTTACTCTAATAAATTGCTAGTCCTAACCTTGACATCAGGGTTGAAGTGGAACCGAGCAAGGTTGATGGCATAACCGTTGGCCAGGGAGCCTCCAGGGCAGAACATGCCGTCACCTTCAGGGAACCCCACCAGAATTCGCATCTCCTTCAGCACAGCAACCTCCATTAGGGTGAACACTGGCGCTACCTCATAAGTGTACACGCTCGGATTCAAGGCATCTGTGACCCACTGGCCCGCCAGACCATACGGGTCCACGCTGTCCTCCACACACAACACGTGCCATCATCAGGGTATTGTCGCTGTCTCAAATATGATGAAAAAAACTCACAATGGTGGCCACATAGCTTATGGAATGAGGTTCTAAGTGCCTGTGACTGAAAAGTCAAGGGTTGAATATCAGCTAGCCCATGAATTAGGGGATGGATTTCCCATTTTATCTTCAAACTAATGTGGGTGGTCAACTTCCAAAACAGCCTTTTCCATCCCTGTTCCATAGAATGTGTCATAAAATATGTCTCGTTTTATTATGTATGTTTATACCATAATATACTCCATGACATGAGCCTGCAAGAGAGCTATAGCGACCAAGCGGTTATCACTATTATCAATGATAGTGCCAACATTTGTGTATAGAGGGTGTCATGTGGTCAGCACAGTGAACCTTCTGGTCTTAAATCTCAGTTTTCTAGACCAGAGCTGCTACCTATTTATTCAAGTGGCTTCTCATTTGTCATCACGAGAATGAGCTTGACCTCGTTCCAGACCCATTGCTTCACAGAAAAATTCTATAAGCACTAGGGACCGAAACTTGGACATCTAGATTTGTAGCTAATAACTCTTACCACTAGACCACAGACATAAATAATGTATATTTAAAATCGAGAATGTAAACAAATTTAGATGGGATACTTTAACTTTTAACTTTTGAATGTACAGCTTAGATTTAATAAGTGGATAGGAAGACATATCCATGTAGAAATTGTAAACATCATTCTCAACACTGCCTGTAACAAAACGGAAATCCCTTAGATTTGTGGTCGCCACCCTGACCACTCAACTATGGTGAAAAAAGCTCCTATTTCTGGATGAAGTTGATCCTGTTGAGACTGTTGAATGCTCGTCCTACCTGGAGTAGAGCTGGTTGAAGAAGTAGGGGTGTCCAGTCTTAACGCTGAACATCACAGTGTTATGCACAGCTCGCAATAGATCCTTGTGTTCTACTGGCAGCTCAGGAAGTGATAGGTCCAAGATCTCCTTTAAGTGCTCTGGATCTCGCCATCTCACCTACAACATAGCTTGAAATGTATGCATCTGGGAGATCCTAACATAAATCTGTATAACAACTTAAAAACATGAGGCAGATAGTTTCAAATTTAAAAAATTAATTATTAACATTATTTACATAAATAGGGTGCTTTGATTTCTGTTGGAATTAACTGGAGTGATGATAGTAGACCTCAAAACAACACAAAAAGTCCTTAAGAATATATTTCCTATGTTCAATGGACTCTGAGATAGGGCATCCAAGAATGTGCTGGAATTGTTAATAGCCCTACTTGATACACCCCTGTTAGTGTGGCTGTAGCCCTGCTTGTGTATTAGCAGTGATACATCACTTACAAAAGATGCTAAGAGGTGTTTATCATGTAGGGCTATTAAAAATTTCAGCGGAATTTTGGAAGGCCTTATCTCTGGAACCATATAACATAGGGCATATGTTCTTAAGGACATTTGTGTTGATTTAAGGGTTATTATCCAAACCCCAGTTATTTCTCACATAAATCCACACTCTCTGTATATTCAAGCAAGGTTGCTTTTTACCTTAGGGTTACTGCACTTAAAATTTTGTCCAAGGAACAAGGATTAGGCCATAAGATTAGAGGAAAGACATTCCCATTAGTATGAAAAGAGGATAAGAAATCTATAGTCATATTACATCACTTCCAGTGTATATAATCAGGATTCAAGCCTCAACCTTCAATTCTTGACAAACAAGTTCAATGAAGAGTCCAACGCTTTAGACTGTTTATCCATTTAGTAGAATTTTAAATTTAATGTAATATCTGTCCTTTGCGTCTTACTTCCTGTCTGAACTATTGAGACATTAATGCTAATAGGTTAAGAAGGAAGGTAGAATTTAGAGTAAGTGTAATGTTTTTGTGTGGAGTGGGGGGGTTAACCGTTTTGAAAATAGTATCTCACTACACCTTTTCAGGATTAAAACCTGGAGGTCCCCATCACCAGCGAACCAGACAGGACAAGAATGATGCCTCTGTCCCCGCATCCACAAATTCGGATTAATATTTATTAAAAATTTTAGGAATATTATTTCTGTTAGATATTTATAAAAGAAATAAAATTGATCATCTTGTCTGAAATATAGATAGTAAATAAAAACCACAAAACAAAGATAGTTGATTTACTTCAAATAAGAAAAACAAGCTTGCACTGCTACATTTATAGGGATTTGAACCCAGGGACTTTTGATCAGTAGACAAACCAGCTACACACAAAGATAAGGTGTCACACTATCAATAAAAACAAATGACTGTAGCTCACCACAGGTTCATCTCGTCTTGTGCCTCCAAACACCGCCTCTTTCAGCAGCAGATCGACAACGTCCCTCAAGAAACAGCCATGTTCCTCTTCGCAGGGCAAACTCCTGTACTTCTCAGCCATCACTGCTACCAACATGACTGCAGGCGCTGCTGACCTCCTGCTATATACTCTCTCCACCTATTGTGACTGTCCGCTTCCTCGTTAGCTGAGAGACAATGGCCATCCTGCTTGTTCATAAAAGCTGCCAATCTCTCATGTAGACGAAATAACATGATGGTCGTCATATCCTTGACCTGCTCTCATGCTGTTTTGAGCAAGGAATACATTTTCTATCTCCCTTAAAGAGTTTTAACTTTAATTATCTCTAACTAACCGTCATTAAAACTGTTCGATTAAGGTTCTAAACTTAGGATGTCTACATTCTGTAACCTTCCTCCACAAATAATTACCTTAATTCAGTAATTTGTTTTGAATAGTTGGTATCTGTTTTTAATTTGTATGTTTAGGTAGCTACACCGATAATTTTAACTCTTAACTCATTTAGTTGTTTCAAACTTATCATTAAGTATTCATCCAAACAAAATTGAAAAACTACACCTGGACCTGGCAATAAAATCTAGGATCTGAATATCTAAGTGGTAGGACCTTGGTGCGCTAATCGAGAGCCCAAGTATTATTTTTGAACTATTTAAAAGAATACAAGGAAAGTGAACTTGGCCATAGTCTGTACAAAATGATTATTTCAATATATTGTGTAGTAATTTGTATTTTGTGTGTGTTTGTTTAGTGGTCATGTCTTTTTAAGAAGTTGTTTAATATGTTTAGCACTCACAAGAGTTGTGATCAAACGAAACATAGATTGGAGGAATGAGGGGTAAGGTCCCACTTTAAGATCAAGTATAAGATACCTCCACTGGTGGACTAAATATCAGTCTGATCTAGTTTTGCTTACTGATGAAGAAGAGGTTTGATATTTGAATCCTGGCCAGGTGTATTGATGTATTTTTCCTTGAATGGATTTTTACTTTTCTTATAGGTTACACAAATGCAAATATATTACTTCTCTAAATTTTGCCTTTCTCATTTTTAGCTCATCATTATGATTTAAAACCGATAGCTTGGATAGAAAGCAGGACCTGGACTATTATTTTGTTTTCATTAAGTTAGATGGTTCTTCACCTATATTGACTTGTTTTTAGTAACTACATGCTGAACATGTGTTTCAGATTTAAACTTCGCAAACCCCTAAAAAGTAGTTTTACAACACTATGTTTAAGAAAAATGTATAAAAGAGTAGGCCAACCTAGCACATGACTGCAATGAGCTATGTTTTAAGTTACTAATGTGAGGTGCATTGTTTCCGAGACAAAATAATTATTTTTTTCAATCTTAAGTTGGTTTTATCTCCAAACTTTTCCAGCTTTACTCAGTATAATATGGTTGAGCTACCTAATCACATTGTTTTCTCTTCAAAGAAATATAGTGTGGTTAGCAAACCACAGATTTATATTCTATAGATTGAAAAATTACCCCTGGATACAAGAATCAAACACAGGACTTTTGGCTTTAGTACACCAATGCTCTGACCACTCTGATATCTAGGGGTAGGTCTATATAATATATTAGTTTGTCTATTTAATACATCATGATATGTGCATTTGTACATTTGGCAGCATAAAACCCTCCAGAGTCTACGGTGGCTGCATTATTGATAGTTCGTGAACTTAATTGATCAATGATTGACACTCATACGTAGCTGACAATTTCTGCATGTCCATCACAGATTATGCCTTAAAATATGAGTGACGAATGACTATGGACACAAGATAACTCCTAGATAGCTCAATGGTTAGGGCATCAATGGTGTACAAAAACCAAATGTCTCGGGTTAAATTCCCGTGTTCAGGTGTAATTTTTCAATTCAAAGATTATGATATATATATGTGGACTGTAATTATCAAATATAGTAGATAATAGCTTGTCTTTTTAATCCATAAAACCAATGATTTATTAAAAACAGCCTTCTAAGCTTTGATTTGAGATTTAGAACAAATTTCACAACCAAATATTAAAAAGCCAAATTCTTCACACATTTTGAGCTTTAATTCATAGCTAACCTAAGTTATCACCCTGCTCATTAATGTCTTGAGAAAATTATTTTTTGCTAACCTCAAACCTTATGATGTTAATTTACCAAGTGACTAAAATGTGGATTCAAAGTGGAGAAAATCTGAATTGGGAGAAAACTAAAATAATGCTTGGTAAAATTTTATATGGGATCTAAAATTTGCAGCTTAAGAGATGATTGAAAAAGGTAGGCCTATTCGACAAAACTCAAAAAACTCAAGGAAACAATGTTTTATTTTTTGTATTTAAATAAATGTCCATGTACATTTTCACAAATAATTCAGCCTAGTTACCAGCACAGGTACATTTACTTTTTATGTGAGTTTTGAAGATATTCCAACCCTCCAAGAACCAACTTAATATTTGCCTTGGTATGGGCACTGTCTTTACGTAGCTTCTCCATTTGCAGTGTCAGTAAACTCACACGCTTCTCGACATACTTGAGGGCATCAGGCAGGGCAAACTCTAGGTAGTGCCCTAGGCCAATGTTGATCAGTATCTTGGATATATCAGTAACATTAGCCTGGACATAGAAGTTGCAGCCGATATCCATCTTTGTCTTAAGGTCCCCTTCACCTAACTGCCCATCTGCGAGTGTCTGGATTGTGTTCTTTAGTTGGAGGAACTCACTAATCTCTGTGTTGACTTGTTGTTGACGTTGGTTAACCTTCTTCAGGTCCTCTTTCAGAACGTCATTGATAAACGTCTCATAGCGCAAAACCTTCTCAGGGATGGACACATCCATGGCTATAAATTATAGAAAAAAGAGAATTTAAAATAATTATCCATGCAATTACCATGCCACAGTTAGTGGGGAAGCTTTAAATCACTGACAATTATCTGGATTTGGTCAAAAAATTATTAATGTTATCCATGTTTTATGGTACCTTTTGAATTATTCAAGATTAATCTTGTGTTCAGGGTCAATCATCACTCGTAGTTTAAGGCAGACTGGCCCAGTGTCACCGGTGGCTCTGTTTAAGATGTATATGAGTATGTGCCGTCACACGTTTATCACCGAGACTGCCTTAAGACACGAATGATAAATTGCCCTAAACATGGGGCAAATCTTAGATACCGTATCTTAGCGGTAGAGTATTGGCGCACTGTGCCAATGGTCTCGGTTTCAATTCCCGTGTGTATGTGTCATTATTAAACTAAATTAAAAATGCTTCTCAGCATGCAGCCAAATCCACTCCAAACAATTACTTTATGAATCCCAAAAGTTATCATAATCCATTGGTTTTAAAGGAGCATTATTTAAACACAATATAATCGAGTCTTACCTAAGACATTTTAATATGTATTTTATTTAATAACTATCCAATAACGCAAATTTTTGCAACGATTTACTATACATTTGAACACTTAAGCCTATAAAAAAAAACAATATAAAACTAATCAAACGATATCTTGTTTTTATAGTACTGTACACAATATTATGTATTACAACATAGTATTAAGGTTTATATTCAAAATAAAAATACAGCATAATAGCACATTGAGGTTTTCAAAGATAAGTACAGTAATTGTCTACTCTAGTGGAAGCATGGCGATTTGCAAGACTACCACGCTAGAACTTAGTAACTAGATAATATTAGTAGTTCACAATTTCTCCAAAAGAAAGCGTTGCAACCAAACGTACTCTTGTAATAGTTTCAAGGAATTACTTTAGGTGGGAGTAAAGTAAATTATACTATCTATTATAATTTATGGTAGCTATCAACTTTTTTCTATGAATTTTAAAAACTATATAACTTATGATAGAAAAAATGTTATCTATGATTTATTTTTGGGAGGGGTTTGATAAGGATTTGCAAACTAATACTTTTTTAAACTATGTTAATCTATTTATAGTAGCCAAATAGCTAAATTTCCGTTCTCTACACCAGTGACATAGTTCTTGTATTAGCTTTGAAAATGTTGACACCCCCTACCCCGTCCTAGTTATTGCTCTAATTTGTTATAATTTTTATTTTTCATCCGAGGAGTCCTTCTACCTGCTTGCTAAATTTAAATGTTATACAACACCTAAAAGTGATGTTTATATACCCTTCCCCCTACTTCTTTTACCCTATATTCCGAGGTCCCGTTTAGAATGTTGAGATATTTTTAGTGTTTTAAGTGGCCCCTTTACCCTACTTTCAAATTTAAGTTTTCTACCACACTGGAATTTTCGAAATTTTAAGCACCCTTCTTCTTACTTGTCCAATTACCACTTTTAGATTTAAAATTTTTAGACTTGTTTGGATATCTAGAGCTATAGTTCTTCTTCTACCTGTTTGCCAAATTCAAATTTTCAACGATGTCCAAAAGCTTTATTTATAAACCCTACTACATATATTTCCTGGAGACCAATTTAAAATTGTCAGACATTTATAGTTATTTAGAGTGGTATCTTTATCTACTTTTCTGCCGAATTTTAGTTTTATATTACGTTGATAAATACATTTTTGATCCCTGCCCCCC
>CABFOV010000520.1:89584-136297 GCA_902141375.1 Timema poppense
CTCTCCTAAACTCTTTTTTGAAATAAATCTGAGAAATCTTAGATTTTAAGATTCATTTGGTTAATTTGAGTCTTTCCTTTACCTATTTGCCAAATTAAAATGTTTTACCTCATCTCAAAAATATTTTCCGACTATAGCTTTCCCTCTATTTTCCAGATTTCCATTATTATATATCACTATTAATGCTTAAACAATAGTTTTCTGCCTTCACGAAACATATTAGTTTTGTAAATGTTGAGTCCCATCACTCCACCAGTTCTTCAACTCCTACTTAAAGGTTTTAAATATTAATATTTAGTTTGATATCTTTCGGCTTCCTAATATTGGCTTGCCAATTTTTTTTATCGCAACTAAAAGTTTATTCTTTTTATAACTTCACCTATTTCTCGAATTCCTATTTAGAATTTAAAATGTTTAGACTCTCATGTCTGATTAGCTTGCTCCATTTACTTTCCTACCGAGTTTTCTAACACGCTGGGAAGTAATTTATTCTTCTAATTTTATAAATTCAAACCTCTCGCCCCCACACCTATTATTCTAACTACCATTAATATAAATGTCAATTTGTTAAGTCATAATTGGTTATTTAAAATTATCTTTCTACTTGTCTTCAAAATTTAAATTTTCTACCACCCTCAAAAGTTTGTTTTCTGTTTATACCACCCTCCCCTATTTCCTGAAGCCCACTAAAACATTTAAAGTTTTAAGAATATTAAAGCTATTTAAAGTGGTACCTTTAGCTGCCTACTAAATTTCAATTTTCTACAATATTGATAAATAACTATTTCTATTAGTTTTGGTCATTTGAACCCCCCTTCACACTCTTTTCACCAACTCAACCTTATAAATTAAATACTTAAAAATTTATTTGTTTATCTGGTGTTGTCTCACTACCTGACTCCCAAATTTTAATTGTATACCTCATCTTTAATGTGTTTTCTAATTATATCCATATATTTATTTTATATAGTCCCACTTCCCATTTTTAGATGTTTATTGTTTTATGAAATAATCACTCTACCTGAAAATGTGTACGTTTACACATAGGCGATTATCGCCCTTACGCGTTTATATCGCAATAGGTTGAAAACGGTGATACTACGATCTACCTCTCACGAGAGGTAGATCGCAAGATTTGCCCCGCGATTCGTCTGTAGTCAGTCATGGATTCATCTTCAGAGGAGGAAGTTTTGCTTCTGGTCACTGCACCTGAGGATGACAGAGGCAGGCAACATATTCACAAGTAGGTCCAGATCAATATGCCATTAACATTTTTGTAAAAGGGAATGAAGTTTGAAAAAAGATTAGATCTGCAGCCGCAATTATTTATAGAGATTGAAAAATGCTCTCGTGAAGGGACGTCATATTAAAATAACTTTGATAAAGTTTGATATAAAATTTATAAACTTACAGTTTTCTACGGGTATACGTTCTTAATTTTAATTCTTTTAAATTTGTTATCTATACTGTGAGAGGTTGTGGATTCATGATATAAATGGCACAAGTAAAGATCAAGGCGAGTCTTAGGCATTGATTCCCCAGCTAGTAAAATATGAGATACTTCTTATGTATACTTCAGTATTACACTCATTGTTTTGATGGTATTTTGAATTGTATAAGAAAAGACATAAAGAAGAATCATCCTAACTGGCGTGGATCCATCCCACCTGAGGAACGACTCGCAATCCCAATAAGGTAAGAGAAACGCAGTAATGTACAGTGTGTAACTTTTTATTCTAAGAACCCAAATCACTTTATCAATACAAGAGAAATTTTAAATTTGTTAATAATTTTTTTAATGAGCATGAAGTACAGTCCTAAATTCAAGAAAATTAAAGCTAAAATGAACTTCAATTATCTCTAAAATTTTGCAAAAAGAAATAATAATTAAAAACATATAAACATGTCAAATTTATAAATTAGCGAAAAATTGCCGTAGAGAATGTTTTGTTTTTTTATTTTACATTTTTGGTCTTCATTGTTCGGAGCCTCTTGTTTGGCCACAAGAGGAGGTATCTCAATGTTAAACGAGTGTTGTTCTGGAGACTGTGGATATTCCGTCATGGATATGGATTTTGACTGTCTCGTGCTGTAGTGCGTTGACGATGTGCAGTTTGAATGTTGTGTGGTAGGCTGGGGCAAGAGTGTGTAGTTTGTATATTGTGTGGCGTGTTGCAGTGAGGGTGTGTAATGAATTTTGCTATGCTCAGATATCTTCTCTAAGTGTTGATGCTTTTCCCCATCATCAATTTAGCTATTTTCATCTAAATTTTAACCTGTATTTTCTAAGCTAACTTATTTATGGTTGTTGCATATCCTAGAAAAATATGGTATGTGGCATCAAGACCTTGACGTTTCTTGCTTTCCAAATAGTTAATAACTTTGTCCATGCTTGGAGAGGTCGCTTTTCGTTGGCGTCCTCGTATGTCTTTCCGAATCTGTTGAGGAGTTTTCTCACCGGTACTCTAATTGTTCTCGCTTTTTGTATTGGGAAAATATTTTTGGATGACCTTCATTATCGGTTCATGTTGGTCCTCTATTTGTTCAGTCACTTCATCTTTTCTGATTTAAGGACAATGGGGAATATCTTCCACTTTTTCTGTCTCTAGTATGGATGTTGTTCACGCAAAGCTTAAAAAAATGTACCATAAAAAACTCCATTTCTTTCGACCATTGCCAGAACTGGTACTTTCCAGATTCTTAGCTAGTTTTTGATGTCGTGTTTCTTAAATGTTTTGAATAACAGTATCTTATTATCTTCAATCTGCTTTTAACTACATTGCTTGAAAACAACACAAAACATATAACTAAATTATTTAATACTTCTCTATTTTATACTTCTTTATTAAAAATATAAATACATTAGTAAAACCTTTTGTTTTAAGATATTTAGCTACTGGCGATACTTTCAACACAATAGGCCCCAGCTTCAGGTTTGGATTTTCAACCGTTAGCGCAATTGTAATGGCAGTTTGTGAAATTATCTGGAATAATATGAGATCTGACTTCATGCCAAAGGCTTTAAGACAATCATGGGAAAATAACGATCAGTGGTTCGAAGAAAAATGAGGTTTCCCATATATGGTAAACATGTCACTATCAAATGTACTGATAAGGCCGGGACAGCTTACTTTTAATATTTGAAGAAACTCTCCATTGTGCCTTTAGCAGTTGTGGGACCAAAGTACAGGTTTCTTTGCATCGATGTAGGGGAGACTATGGCAGGAACAGTGACGGTGGAGTTTTCAAGGATTCATCAATGGGCCAAAGGTTTATTAGAGGATAATTTGATCTCCCTGTTGACAAACCTTTTCCATAGCAAGTCAAATCAATGCCTCACATACTTGCTGGGTACCAGGCGTACGCTCTTACACCATACATAATGAGACCATTTCCATATGAACAGTTGAAAGATGGTCCAGGGAAAGATAGATTCAATACCCCTTTGTGTCGATTTCGTTGAGGGGTGGAAAACGCTTTTGGTATAGTCACAATGAGATTTAGAAAATTTTTGAGGCGAATTGAAACTAAAGTGAATAATACTCCACTGACAGTCTCCATATCTGGTCTTCTTTACAACTTTTGAAGATTTAAGAGGTGTAGGCTAATGACGAGTACTTTCAAGCGCTGATGGAAGAAGAGCCTGTTGAGGGCAAAATAGTTAGACTTAATGCTGCCATACAAAATTATAGAGCAGATAATATTTCTTACGAAATTCGTGAAAAACTTACATACTGTTTCAATAGAATGGCAGGGACACACGCAAAAATTTACTTTATTGGGGGAAGGGCGCCTAATCAGGTTGTAACCAGAATTGTTTTAAAGCCCAGCTTGACATATCTAGTTTAAATTAATTTATAAGTTTTTATTAAAATTATTTGGGTTTTGGGAGGGAAGTCAATTTCACCATTATACTCCTCCTCTCCTCCACGTGTGCTACCGGTTTTCAGTATAATAATATGTGTGATGTCAAACTTTGAATGTAAATAAAATGTACTTACTGGTTACATTTAGCGTTGTAGCTATCTCATTCCATTTCCTGTCCCTTTCCCTAGAATCCTTGTATGAACAACTAGAATCAGTTTTGTTGAGAAAAAAGATCTTTTTTCTTCTTCAAAAATGTCCCTATACATTATTCTCCTTTAGAACGTCTGATCCACTTGTTTTCCCCATGAGAGTATTCAAAGCTAGTAGTTTCTCATAACATTGTAAATTTGCAGTTATAGCGTGAATATAAAATAAAACTCATGCTGCGTTATTAATATTAGTGGACTCATCTAGGGCAATATAGAAATATGTATCTTTATTTTGACCAATTTTTTGAAACTGTACAGTAACATTGGCAGCTATTTGATGCTGTCATTCTGTTATAGTATTTCGTGAAAGCAGAAGTTTTGTTAACCTTATTTTAATACAGACATGCCTCAACTTCAACAATAAACTGTTTTTTGATGCATTACCATTTTTCTTAAGTATATATGCTACAGGTTGTTTCATTTTCTCTTGGCCCTTGATTTTCCCTGATAACTTTCAAACTGATGGACGTAATTGGTGTATGAAATGCATTCAGGGTCAAAGAGAGAGTGAAACATCCTGTACTTTATAAGCTGTTTCACTAATTTAAATATTACATCCTGTTTACAAATGAAATATATATATAATTTTTAAGCGTCTTATTTAAAAGTATAGTTTTTCTTAGTTCTCCTTTCAATTTGCATATTTGTGGTCCTTATGCGTACCATAATGCTTATGAGCAGTATATACCTTCACAGTTGAAATCACGTTGTCACAAAGTAAACTCAACATTTTATCTTTGACTGCAATTATATAATATTACAGAACTCATTCTTCAATGCATAGACTAATTTATTCTTCTCCTTAATTGTTGTTTTCTTTATATTTAATATGTTTAGTTATCAAATAAAATTTAAACATCTAGAAAACGAGCTAAACTAAATTTTTTACTCATTTAGCTGGTTTTAAAAGACGATACTTATACGATGGCCCCGCAACACATGTCCGAGACCACAGATCGTATTACACTGATGAGACTAAATCAATGTTTCTGAATCAAGCTGACGTTGCACCGAGCGCTCGTACAAATACGATAATTCGCCAAACATAGATATAATACATTCACGACCTTAGTTTACTTGGATGAGAGCTCAAAATTTACCAGAAATAATCCCTAAAACAACAGCTGACATCCGTCACTTTGGATAACTGTAATGAAAACGTATGTTAATGTATGAATTTGATAGCTAACCAAAGAAACCAAGGACAATATTATTTTTATATTTATTTGAGATCGGACACAAATATTATTTATCGTTTTATTCCACAACCCTTTCACAAAATGTTTAATTAACACAACTTCAAAATTGCGACCGATGAATTTAAATCATGCGATTGAACATGACGGAAAAAAGTTATTTACAATGGTGCACCCACGCAGTGGATATAAATATTTTAATCGGGTAAATATTTTTAAATACGATACAATAATCATAAAATAATTTATTATATATACATATATAATAAAATAATGTATCATTTATATATATATATAATGACAAGTATTTTCTCTTTTCCAAGTAAATACGATGCCTATATTAAAAGGTATTAATATAGGCACTATATTACACATAATAGATGATAACATCCCAAAACGGAGAATAATTACTTTTAATTGTGTTTAAAGTATTGTTTGAGATTGGGTAAAAAGAAATTATTAAAAGTAATGAAATTGTGTGATAAAACTTAAGTTTACATTGTTTTAAATGTAAAATATAACACATAATTAAAAAATTTTAACATCTATAAGTGTTGGAAACCCAAAACCTAAACATATGATTTTTGAACTGCCATCCAGGTAAAAACTTATCATTAACAGACTTTAGATACATAGATTTATAAATTAGAAGATTAATTTTTAAACATTGAGCCTTATAATCATGTTTTTTTAATTTAAATTAGCTAAAATAAACTCTGTTTTAGAATGTATAGCTTATAAACGATCAAGATACATAATTGATGAACTATCCGGTAAAACCACATTGAACACCTCAAAAAGCAATAGATTCCTCCTTATCTCTGGCCTAGGAATTTATGATTTTGGGAAAAGGGAGGTTTTCCTTTAGCAAGGGGGAATTTAAGATCAGAGTAGGTCTAATAGAGTAGCCCCATGGCTTCTTTGGTGCTGACTGACAGCTCACAGCTGACTTTTGACAGTCAACATTTAGGTATATACCAAAGCCGTCAGCTGTGAGCTTTCAGTCAGCACCAAAGAAGTCATGGGGCTACTGTAGTTGTGTCTGCAACTGAGCTAAGCTTGTCTGTAAGCTATATTCAATATAATCCTTTGTTTTAGTAAGTGCACGTCAGGTATCTATGATAAATAATTAAACAAATAGGGCGAGAAAGCGCCGATTGTTTTATAATATCTTATTACAAATATTTCCAGGAAAGTTATTATGGTATCAAACGGTGGTCTTTGGTACATGACTCAGCACACTATTTGCTAAGAGTGTTCATATGTTTAATAACCAACATACACCGAGCACTGTGACCACATACTCCCATCGGGATGTATTTAGAGGGTTGCGAGTGGGGGTGAAATTACGGCTCTTCTGTCTAGTTTTAACAGCTTGATCAATATTGTCTGTTGTTTCCAGGGTCGCACGAGGGATGGGGATGTTTGGAATAGAGGATACTATAAGGGTAGTTTATGGACCCATCAAATGAGGCTCATGGCATGCAAATGTATGCAAAACAGGGTTTAGAAATCAGGCGGTGGGGATACGCCATTTCCCCTCAAATTGAAATACAAAGGTTAGGAACTGTTCAGGCAACAATACATCACAGATAGCGCCACCAAATCTGGTTTTCTTTTTAGGGAAGTTAAAGAAGGAAACTTCTTCAATCTCAGCCTAGTAGGTAAAGAGGAAACTTCTACAATCTCAGCCTAGGAGATAAAAGAGAAAACTTCTAAAATCTCAGCTTAGGAAATATAGGAGGAAACTTCTTCAAGCTCAGCCTAGGAGGTAAAGGAGAAAACTTCCACAATATCAGCCTAGGAAATAGAGGAGGAAACTTATTCAATATCAGCCTAGGAGATAAAGAAGGAAACTTCTTCAAGCTCAGCCTAGGAGGTAAAGAGGAAACTTCTACAATCTCAGCCTAGGAGATAAAAGAGAAAACTTCTACAATCTCAGCCTAGGAAATAGAGGAGGAAACTTCTTCAATCTCAGACAAGGAGATAAAGGAGAAAACTTCTACAATCTCAGCCTAGGAAATAGAGAAGAAAACTTCTACAATCTCAGACAAGGAGATAAAGGAGAAAACTTCTACAATCTCAGCCTAGGAAATAGAGAAGAAAACTTTTACAATCTCAGCCTAGGAAATAGAGGAGGAAACTTCTTCAATCTCAGTCAAGGAGATAAAGGAGGAAACTTCTTCAATCTCAGCCTAGGAGATAAAGGAGGAAACTTCTTCAATCTCAGCCTAGGAGATAAAGGAGGACTGCTTAGACCACACAAACACCGGTCCCAAATCAAGTTTTATTGGGAGAGAGTAGCTTCGTGTCTCAATCAACGTTCAGGCCATCGACACACTACTTGTAGAGGAGAAGGAAATTATGATTTGTTTGGAAGAAAAGCTGGTACTTCATTAAGAAATACTTCCCTAGTAGGCTACACCCAGCTGAGATTGGAACCTCGACTCCCCATTGTCAGAAAACCAGACGTGTGGGTGTGTGAAAGTGTGTTATTTTGAACTAAATAAAATACAGTAACCAAAAAGGTAAAGCGTCACGGAACAAGGCGATGTTGTAAAGGCTACCTTGTCAATCTATAACAGGACGTGGTTAATTCTTTTTTAATATATATTACATTTTAAAAGATTTAGTGGTCTGATAATATAACTTAGCCCTCTCTCCTAAGACCACGTCTTACTCCCCATTGGGGGCTATCTGAATTTAACTACACTAATGAAGTATGTATGAAAAAGGTCAAATCTAGAATAAATCTACCCACATTAGCGTGAAAGAATAATGGGGAAACCAATTTGTTAAAAAAATGTTCTTCCAATAGTTTTTGGAGTACCAAACTCCTCGTCAATCGGTTAGCCAGTAAATATGATAAACACACCCCAATCCACGTCCCTCCCGGTGCGGGTTATTACCTTTTTCATATTACCATCATAAGCGTTGAGGAAAGCTTCGCAAACTTGTTTATAGCTTGTACATGTGCTATAAGTTTCTAAACATGGCTTAATACAAACAACGTAATATAATTTAGTCCAAAAAATAAAAGGCACAAACTGCCTTGAGGAAAAAAATAAATACAATTTAGAGCACAAAACCAAATGCATCAACTGCCTTAAAGAAACAATGCTACATAATTTAAAGCTCAAAAAGAAAGGCACCAACTACCTTAACGAAACAACGCAATAAATTGAAAGCATAAAACTTGAGGTACCAGCTGCCTTAAAGAAACAACGCAATACTATTATTTGCTACAGTCGTATAATCTTTTACTGCTTGGCACGTTTTAAAATGTTCCTTCTACGCCACAAACATTTCTCATACATATTTAATACATACATATATTTATATACATACATACATATTTAAAAGTTTTATCGTCCTTATTTCAGTAAAATTTTATATTCTTTTTCCCCAAGTTTTACGTTGCGAAATGTTATAAAAGTTTGTTCCCCTTCTTATCCCACTCCCCCACTCCCCCACTCCCCTACCCCCTTAACAACTATTTTCCCCCAAAACCTCCTCTACTGGCGAAATTATAAAGCCGGACATGTAAAATAAACTGATTGTTATAAATATCGCATCTTAGCGAACTTACATTTTCAACTCTTGAATTAAACTAAAAATTATGAACAATCGTACATAATTTATCATATAGTCATAGTTTGGGACATTTTCAAAAATATGTTATTGGTAAACTACCCTTAAATAAGTTTTCTTCAGAAAAACAAACATATTATTTTGTTATTTATATGAATCACATTCAACTATACATTTTGAACAAAATTGTTGGAGACATTTAAAAAAACTACTTTTTAAAACCAGGTTATCTTCCCTTAAAATAATTATTCTACTAAAAATAAGTGTACAGTATTAGTTAACAGATAAAAAACAGTTATCCATTTAGAACAAAATCGTAGATGCCATTTTCAAAAAGGTTGAATTCTCATAAATTCATATAACTACTTACACGATCAATAATATTGATAATACAATGTCAATCCTCGTGCCAACCATCTCAAACTTGCCCTACTTACACTATCAATATTAATGACAATCCTTTTGTCAATAAATTTTCTCAGTACCTCTCTCTATGCGTACGAGCAGGTGGAATCTGTGTGGTTTTATTCTGTTGTTTCTGGGTTTTTCCTTTCCAAAACATGATTAACCACACAAAAGGTTGCATAGCTATTATTTTGGCGCTTGGAACTACTCGTCGAGTGAAACGCAAATGCTGGATGTAGGAATGGTTGAAGAAAAGAGAAGAATATTCTCATCTAGTTTTGTTGAAGGAAATCAACCTCCACGATGTTGAAGATATCAAGAACTACTTTCGAACGGAGGAAAATAACTTTAAAAAACTTATATAGATGATTGAACCGTTTTTGAAAAGGTAGGACACAAATATGAAAGAAAGTATAACTGTTAAGGAAATATTAGCCTTAACCTTGAGATACTTGGCCACTGGTATATTGAAGACTTGAAGTTTTCTGTCATCATGTCACCAGAAACTATCAGCGCAGCTCTAGTCGAAACGTGTGATACGCTTATATATGTCCTACAAGACTACATGAAGGCAAGTTTACATAATTTTTATTTATTTGTTCATTATATATTTTATATATAGGTATTTTGGATTATTACATCCCCTTGTACGTACAGTAAGTACCTGCTTACTTTCCCTACAAAATCGAAGGATAATGTATTGGCTGGTTTATATTCCTTCCTACATGGGTATAGAAATGAGCCAGTACAATGGCTCCCTTCACTTTGTAATTGAAAGTAAGCAGATGGTACATACTCGGTACGTAGGTAATAAAATGAAAGAAATAGGAAAATGCATTAACTGTTAGAAAAATAAGTACGTACATTGAATATAACAGACAGTACAAAGTAAACACTTGTCCCAAAAAATGAAATAACTTATATATTAAAAAACTGAAATTAGTTAAAAAAAACTTGAGCAAACACTTCAAAACCGTCAACACTCACCCTTTAAAGTTCTGAAAAAGTGAGGAGATGTCCTCTGTTTGTAAGTTCATTTCGAATGGTAGGGTCGTCACAGGTGGGGAAGAAGTACTGTAGTTGAATGTCGAGAATGATGAACTAGTTCTCTGCGAATTATCTGAGCTTCTTGGAGATTCAGGTTCCAAATTTATTCTAACGGAGTCGCGATGAAGAGTCCCCAAGCTTGTCTCAAAAAGGATGTCATTTATTGCTTTCTCTGCTAAAGCTATTTGTCTGGACTCTAAAGTGAGCAATTCTACTCTCTAAGCTTTAGCAATAATTGGAATGTTGCTCTCAGGGTTCGATGAGGTTTCCAAAAGGGTACATGTTTTTTGTAAAAGCTTGTTTTGTTTCGAGATTGGACCTTGCATTCTTGGTTTTTTGTTCCGAGGATTTGTAAGAGGTGATGGTGGGGGAAGCATTGAAGATGTTGAAGCTGTGGAATTAGCAGAAGTCTGCTGAGTGTGTCCATCTATTTCATGACTATGCGTACCATCCTCTTCCTTCTCAAATTCCTAAAAACAATATAATGTTTTATAATCAAGTACACCTTCAAAGAGCAATGTTTTATTTTTGTATGTATTTAATTATGGTTGTTTTGTTTGTTTTAGTTTCCCACAACTGCTGCGGAGTGGGGTGACATAGCTTACAAATTCAGAATTCTACATCAGTTTTGGAATACGTTGGGCTCATTGGATGAGAAACATATAACTATAACGAAATCAGATAACTCAGGTTCCGTGTATTATAATTACAAGGGGTTTTTCAGTATCGTGCTTTTGGCTCTAGTTAATGTGAAGAAGGAATTTATATTGGCTGATGTTGGAATGAACGGTCGAGTTTTGGATGGAGGCGTGTTGTTCTACTCCAAATTCGAAGAATTCTTCTAGGAAGGAAAATTGAATTTACCGTCACCCGCACCATTGTCAAATACAAATGATCTTCTCCCATATCTATTTGTTTTGGACGAAGCATTTGCATTGCATTATAATTTATTGAAACTCTACTCTCAAAGATTACTGAATGCACCTCGACAAATATTCAATGAGAGGTTGTCACGAGCTCAAGTAGTTGTAGAGAACACATTCGGGATATTGAGTTCACGGTTTCGTGTGTTCCAAAAACCTATTAACCTACAGTCACCAAAACTACAGTAGTTACCCTTGCCTGGTTATTTGAATAATTTCTTGGTGAAGGAAAATCAACTGTACCTCAGCATCAACTCAAATGATTGAGGAAAGGATGCGGAAAGCTTGTTAGTCTTGCGAAGTAATTTACAAAGAAACAGTTCCACGGTTTCCAAGGGAGTCCGTGACCAATTTTGTCATTATTATAACAATGAAGGTAAATATTGTATACCTTGTTTACAGATGATTTATTTTAAAACAGTGCTACGTTATATGTACAACGTTTATAATTACCTGAAATTTATTACCATTAATACTTATTGCTTTGAAGTTTCTTTTAAACTTTTCACGTACAACATAGTGGGGAAATCATGTAGAAAATAGTGGGTGCCAATGTGTTTTAAATACCGTAGTGCATCGAATATAAGTCACAACTTTTTTTATCTTTTTCCAATTCTCAAAACGATGCGTTAAATTCGATATTTTATGTTCAAAAATAAAATATCAAGGATATATCCTACAGATTACATTATTTTTACCCATTTACATAATCTTATATAACTAGATCCCAATAAAAATACTAAATCATTTTTGGTACATGTTTAATTTCATTTGAATTCGCAGAACGGTATAAAAACTATAATAAACTAGTCACTAGGTCTACCACTTCCGCTTACGAACTTCAATTTAACGTTCCCCTCCACCTCGTTTGACCACAGTTTTGAATCGATCTTCCCTCAATTCATTTCGTCTCGTGAATTATTTTAAGAAATTAATACAAGTTTTTCAGTTTTTTTTGTTATTTTTCTATTAAAACAATAGTCGGTGACTCATACTCGGTGCAATACGGTATTTATAGAATGAAATATGTAGGTAGGTAATTAAAAACAATAAAAAAAATTGTGATTAAAAAGTACAAGAATAAAACTCGCCTGTTCCACTGCTGGTTCCGTACGCTGCTGCTGAAATGGCTTCTCGAACCTCTCAAGGAACGATAAAGCACAACACACTCATAAGGAAGGTGTGTAAACCTCATATACACTCCTCCCCGACCTCTTCGATGCAAAGATCTTCTTCAATCCATCCTTCCTCTTGGTGGCTCCCGGCTTTATTCTGATTCAAATGGGTTTGAGGAGGTCAAGAGACGAATTTATTGCTGCCTTCTTCTAATATAATGAATTGATTGGATTCCACATTTCTGGGGAAAACTCACATTTTTCGATGAAGTGGCAAAGGGCATCTTCTTCGTCACGGGAACTGGGTGAGCAGTGGCGCCTCGTGTATAGGCACTGCGGAGCTGCAGCACCCCCTATTTCCACTTGATATTATCGATAACATTTAATATAATGAGTCCTCTTTTCTTTAATTCTTTATTTATTTTTGTAGTACAATATATATTCCTTAAGTTTAATGTCAGTACTTCAGTAGCCATCCCCCAAGTTTATGAAAAAAACCCAAAAAACTTTGTATGGAACTGTGATCTTCACAGTGCCAGTGACGTGGTGTTTGATTGTTGTGCGCATGCACACATAGGTGGGGGCTGGGGAGGAAGGTGGGACTGCCAGGTAGAGAGAGCACTGTTGCTCTCGCAGTCCCAGCTTTGGCGTGATGGTAGAAGGAAGTTTTTTAGTTGAGCTTAAAAACTGTGTACCATATTCTTGAATGTGATAAAGTATAGAAGAGTGTAGAGTTAGATTATTATCCTGTTTCCAGCTATTCTATTTGATTAATTTTTTTTTTCGGTTCTTTTATTTAACAGAAAGACTAAATGCGCGTGCAGTACTTTCAATGGAGAAAAATTTCCTCAATTGTCATCCAGAGATCAAGGAGAAAATTATTGAACTTTTTGCGCGAATTAAAACAAGAAGAATGGATTTCAATTTTAAATGAATAGATCAAGCTTGAACTGTAACAATTTAAGTTAAAGTAAGTAATAATTTTTTTTTTTGTTAAGATTTTATCAAGTTCCTGAATAAATTTTCTTTTTATACATGTTTTTTTTCCTTTTACACAATTTTAAAACAAAGGCTAGACATTTTCTGTAGCAGCACCCCCACAAATTTTAGCTACGAGCCACCACTGTGGGTGAGCCAACAATATCTTCATCGTTCCCAAGGAATAAATCGTCTGCAATGGGGTCGGTCATTGTCACCTTCACAGGAGTGCGACTTAAACTGAACTGAGTATTGATGGAAATATTGACGCTCTCCCCTTTACGGTCAATAATATTGACAATATACCCTCCACTTTCCAATATTCACGCCCGAAAAACAGAAAATCTGGATTTGCTTCAATACTTCATCAATATTGACGATCAATCCAGTTTTTAACCTTACACGGTCAATATTACTGACAATATGACAAGGTATTGTCTATATTATTGATCCTGTAAGGTTCCCTTATAGCCTCAAGGCAAAAGATTTTCCCGATCTCAATAGGAAAGAATAAAAAGAAAAAAAATAATTAAAAATCAGTATGCTTTCGACTATCTAGGTTAGTTAAGAGAAGGATCCGTTCAAATATTCTAAAAATAGGTATATCTTGTCTGTTGGTTATTAACCTCCCTTCGAATCATACATTCAAACTTCCTTAACAAAGAGATTTAAGGAACTATTTCGGGAGTTCGGAAAGTAAGGGTTGATCGATCATGGCAGCCGTGTTGGCCATATTGTTGAATGCGCAGGGCGATAGAAGGCTTCATTACAAAGTGACACCTAAGTTGGCGGAGATCTGTGATTATTTACGATTGTGTAAGAGTGCTTTAAAATGAACGTTAATACAATTAATCCTACCACGCGTGAAGTCCACGGAATGATAACATGTCTTCATGCAAAAAACAAAAATTCAGCAGAAATTTAGCTTTGTCAGATTTATTTTCTTACTGTAATGAGTGAGGGTAAGGTTGGAAAATAATTAATACTGTTGGGAATTTAAATATGACCAAACAAACTTTCATGATGAGGAACGGAGGAGTTAACCTTCTGTTGTGTCCACAAACATAGTTTAACGTGTGAACAAGAAGATCCATGAAAAGAGATGCTCAACGTGTTCTGAACTTCTATTAGATTTGAGCCAGAACTCACGTAGGTACTGTTCAACGAGAGGCTTGAGTATCCTAAAGTTTATGTTCAATGGGTGCCAAAGATGTTGACGAACATTCACCAGAAGCAACGAATGGCATCAGTCCTGATATTCCTTGAACGTTACGCGATTGACAATGAAAAGTTCCTTGACCATATCGTAGCCGGATTTCACACGTTAATCTATAAACAAACCAGTAGTCCATGCAATGGATGCACACAGCGTCACCAAATCCCAAGAAATTCAAGCAAACCTTTTTTTTAACAGAAAGTTGATGGCAACTGTATTATGGGATCGGAAAGGACTACTGCTTTTTGATTGTATGGGTCTTTAAGCTACAATAAACGTTCAAGTGTACCTTTACACACTAAAAAAACTCAAGGGGAGGAAATCATAACAAAAGGTGCTGTCTTCATAACAACGCCTCACCACAATCCGCAGCTTGCACCGTCAGTCTCTTTGAAGGGTTTGGTTGGCAAGTGTTCGATTATCTGCCCTAAAGCTCGGATCTTGCATCAAGTGCTACCCCTTGTACTTACGCTTGAATAAATTCCTTTGCCCACAACGCTTCGGGGATGAGACATGTTTAAAAAGGTGGTCTGGGACAGACTGAATTCACAGTGGGCAAGCTTCTATAACATGGGTATAATAAGTCACTGTTCTACGGGGCGATCGAACGCAAGCGGTGCGGGGTGGAGTGAAGCTAAGCGATCAAGTTTTCTGCGTACGATGATACAAGAAGCAAGCTTAGTTCAAACCAGTAGTCATGATGTGGTCAAGGAAACGTGAGCAGTTACTTTCTGAAAGAGTATTTCTAAAAACTTAGGCTACTTGTTAATAAAATACAAAAAACCTAACGTAAAAGGTTTTAAACAAATACTGTCTACTAGGAAAGAGGAATCTAACGGTGAAATTATATGAAGAATTGAAAAATCATACAAAGGGCCCCAAATTATTAATACTAACTAATACAATGAGTATATTGTAATTTTAAAACGATTGAACTTTATTTATATTGATACAAAATCAACTAATCTCAACCATTTAACCAACTCCAGGATGATAAACAACACACCTTGGTCTTGGTATAGTTGTGTTAAAATTTATATCTTTGTCAAAAATATTTTTTACAAAAACCACTGAACATCAAAAATATGTAAGGTGATATTAATATGTCTCATTCTTCCATACACTTCCATTGCTTAGAGTTATGAATCTGATTAGGTTTGAGATCCACATTTTTTCAATGTAGAAATAGTGTATCATAAGTTTGAAAAAACAAAACAAAAAAAACCACACACACATTAGTTACCAAAATAGGTGACCTAGACGTCTAGGGGTAAGGTGTCGGACTTCTGTTCTGGGGGTCCGGGGCTCAATCCTCGGTCCAGGCACAGATTTATCTGATTACCAAACCCTTCCTTCACCTCTGACAAGACGTGTATTAATCACAACTTGTGAATGGGGGTAATGCCAGGCCTCCACCGTGGTTCGGATTCCACGTTAAACTGTAGGTCCTCCATTTTATCTCACATTACCCTACCATTACACATTAACGTAAGCGCGTATAGCCCGAACGGGTAGTAAGATGCGGTGCTAATAATAGGCTTAATAATAGTTACCTAAATACTTTTATAAAGATAGGACCACTGTATCTACAAGCAATCGGTATTGGTAGCTTTTATTTTTCATATCCCAGATTACAGATTAAGCGAATTCGCAGGACAATCGCGTAAACTCACTCGCTTCGATTCGCTTCGTGTTGCACCGCGCTGCCGACACTGCTCGTGTTCAACAGATCACGTAGGACAGTGCTTAAACGGATAAATGCCACGTTAAGACCCTATGTCTGAATTCTTGTGGTGACTATGTAAACAAATCTTAGAATCATAAATTAATTTTGTCATCAATAAAAATTTGAAAATGTTTCTTTTAAGTTTTTAATAGACATTCGATCCTTTCTTTCTCAACACTCCTCCCTCTTATTAAAAAAAAACTCATTCATGATGCTTGTAAGAGTAAAGGAGAAGAATGAAGATTTTCCTTTACATTTTTATTCAAAATAATTCAAGTACGTTTCCCAAAATATTTACCTGTAAAAATTCAAATTATTTATTCCCAGTGACAGAAGAGGCAAAAACTCTTTTTTAAATATTTTTCAACGTGAAACTTGGAAAGAAAATATACAATTTTACTAAAATAAGGAAGATATATTCTTAAAGGCTCCGAATCCAATATTAATATGCATCACCTGCTTTTTAGTCACATGGCCTAACGCGCTGCTCTCGTAGTAGACTAGATTGCCGATGACGGGGAGATCGAGGTTAGAATCGCAATCGGGTGTACTGAGGGTGATTTTTACAAAATGGTTTTACACTCTCTTTCTATCTCTACACACACATGCGGGTACACTTCTTATAAATACAGTCTTCTTTGTTCCTAAAAACCCCATTGTAATTAGTACATGAGCGTACGTGGTAAGCTCTAAACCAATCACAAGGTTTTGGCGCCATTCACTTAGCCCACTGGGAGCGAGTTTAGAAACGTTCGGTTTTGTCTACTTTGCACCTCAGCGATCTTCTTGTAAGTGCAAAGTTCTGAACTATATTTTCACCGAACACTTAAATGATAACCAGAACTTACACTATTATCCCTCCTCATAGTGTTCACCTGTATTAAGATGTAATAGGCCTACATATAGTTCCCCTTTGATACAGACAAGCAGATCAGTTCCACCTGAACCATGGGCCCCAAATCTTGAACCATGGGTCCCACATCTTGAACCATGGGCCTCACATCCTGAAGCGGGCCCCCACATCCTGAAACGGGCTAGAATCTTTGGTGGGCCCCCACTATCTACCATGACTAAGGTTAAAGGCAGCGTCATGATCTGCAATAATTATGATAAAATAAGTCAGTTTAAATGAAGACACAAAAGTAATATTTGTATTAAATTTACTAAAAAAAACTATATGCATTTACATAGTAAGAACTTAAACTATTGTAAAAAATTATCTCAAAGTATATTTATAGCTTTTGTCGACACACATTTTTCAATAACTTTAGTAAAATAAACTTGCTTAGCCAAATAATTTTTGATGCACAACATTGCTAGATGATGAAGTCTCGCTTGACCAGTTGTGCTTATTGGTAATGTTTTCAATCAATTTGCAAGTCTGATGAACGATCTTTGAGCTGAAGATAGTAGCTGGTACTGTACACAACAGTTCAATGGTGTGGCAGTTTTTGGTAAATATAAAATGCATATTTTTTGTCGTAAATTACTTTCAGAATTCACCCACCTCAGTGGCGTAGTTGGCTAACGCGCTAGTCGTGTTGAGCTCGACCGCCGAGGATGGGGAGATCAAGGTTCGAATCTCGGTCGGGTGAACTGGGGGTGGTTTTTCCTAAATAGTTTTCCCTTCTACCTCCACGAAAATGCGGGTTCACTTCCTCTAATACAACCTTCCCAATTCCTAATCAATTAGCGTAATTAGTACTTAAAGCGTATAACCCGAATGGGCAGTAAGACGCGGTGCTAAATAATAATAAATACTTTCAGAAGTCTAATCGGGCTTCCTTCAGTGCTGAAAACGGTCTTGTGTATAATTTAGGTGAAGGCTTTCGTGAAATGATAGATCTTTCTCATGTGTATCTACAAATTTTGCTGCTTTTGTGGTTAAATTTACCATCGTCTAGATTCTGAAAGTTCAAAATGAGTGATATTACTGCTTCATATATTGTCTTTAAATCATTGATAATAAATGCCAATGCCGATAAAACTAAGTAAATTCTAAAATCTTGTTCTGATTATTTAGAAGATTTTAGGTTTTTGGGGGCCGTTGTTTATTCATCGCAGCTAGCTGTGATTAGTAGCGAGTGGTGGTGCATCCACCTCTTAGTACCTTCATGCTTTGAAGAAAATAGACCTTGATGCCGTAGCGAATGGTTATGCCGGGATCACGATCAACTTATCGTTAACTTAAAGTTAACTTGACGTAACTTAACGTAAAGGACCTCCACCTGTGTTTAAATGGAAGCGATCACAATTTAGTTAACTTAACGTTGACTTGCGGCTAACTTAACGTAAGAGATGTCCTGGGAGGTGTTTTACTTTAAGTGAACATTACTTGAAGGATATCACGTGATCTAACCAGCCAATCATTATGCGAGTGACGTCAACAGGGCTATTTAGTGATTCATTTGTTGACATTAAAACCAAATTTTACTCTTTAGCATACGTTCTAGTGATCACACATTGAAACAAAATAATTAAACTAAAATAGGAAAGCTTAATTTATCAAAACAGTTTCGTAATAGATATTTAATATATCAATTGAAAACTGTAAACATTCACAGATCATCACTTTAAAAATACAAATCACAGATCATACTCAAGAATGAAGATGCTTTTAGCTCGAGCTGTTACGTTAAGTTACGTGAATCGTGATCACACATAAGTTAAGTTAACTTTAAGTGAACGTTACGTTAAGTTAACGTTAAGTTGATCGTGATCCCGGCATGACTTACAGACAGTGTTACTTCCTGGAATGAGAGTTAACATAATTTTAAGGGTAGGTGGGGAGGGAGAGCTCATAGCGTGTATGAACATTACAAACCCGTCCCGCCCCACCCCCTAATCCTGTGTTCCCAGGCTGGAGCCCTGTCAACCCACCCCCCTTTTGTACCCTTGTGAGAGCATGACCTGAACCTACCTTTGTGGATTGACTTGAGATGGAAAATGGTGTCCTCTCTCTAGTGAAACCATATTTTAAATTAGTTTTTTTTAAATGGCACCTAGGGATACCCGTGCTTAAGGACTCAATTTCTCCCACGGAGCGCAGCCATTTTCATCTGGAGGCTGTGGGTCTGGTACATACCTTGTCTGTGGCCTTGGATAAACTTGGCAAATGTTCGTCAAGCATGTTTTTAGGATTCAATTTAGGAGGGAAAAGGGCAGGGCCACTCACTCGTGTCATTTAAAATAGAATGGATAACCCACATCATTGAGCAAGCTGGCTGGGTCATCATCCTCGTCTTAACTGGTTTACTGGTGATGTAGAGGTCAGGGATCGAATCCCGGAGAAGTGTGTACAGAGAATATTTTTTACATACAAATATGGGTACACTTACTATAAGGAAGGAAAAAGCGTGGTATTAAAACGTTGACTTTAGGTTCTTAAAATGAATAAGTCAATGCCGTATGTTTCGTGACGTCACAAGAGAAGAAAAATAGCTTATTGTATCCGACCACACATTACTTTGGTCAATTATGTGACTCAAGATGACCACCCAGGTTTAATATAATATTATTATTATTATTGTTATTATTAGCACCGCGTCTTACTACCCGTTCGGATTATACGCACTTACGCTAATGTGTAATGGTATGTTACGTTAAGTTACGTGAATCGTGATCACACATAAGTTAAGTTAACTTTAAGTGAACGTTACGTTAAGTTAACGTTAAGTTGATCGTGATCCCGGCATGACTTACAGACAGTGTTACTTCCTGGAATGAGAGTTAACATAATTTTAAGGGTAGGTGGGGAGGGAGAGCTCATAGCGTGTATGAACATTACAAACCCGTCCCGCCCCACCCCCTAATCCTGTGTTCCCAGGCTGGAGCCCTGTCAACCCACCCCCCTTTTGTACCCTTGTGAGAGCATGACCTGAACCTACCTTTGTGGATTGACTTGAGATGGAAAATGGTGTCCTCTCTCTAGTGAAACCATATTTTAAATTAGTTTTTTTTAAATGGCACCTAGGGATACCCGTGCTTAAGGACTCAATTTCTCCCACGGAGCGCAGCCATTTTCATCTGGAGGCTGTGGGTCTGGTACATACCTTGTCTGTGGCCTTGGATAAACTTGGCAAATGTTCGTCAAGCATGTTTTTAGGATTCAATTTAGGAGGGAAAAGGGCAGGGCCACTCACTCGTGTCATTTAAAATAGAATGGATAACCCACATCATTGAGCAAGCTGGCTGGGTCATCATCCTCGTCTTAACTGGTTTACTGGTGATGTAGAGGTCAGGGATCGAATCCCGGAGAAGTGTGTACAGAGAATATTTTTTACATACAAATATGGGTACACTTACTATAAGGAAGGAAAAAGCGTGGTATTAAAACGTTGACTTTAGGTTCTTAAAATGAATAAGTCAATGCCGTATGTTTCGTGACGTCACAAGAGAAGAAAAATAGCTTATTGTATCCGACCACACATTACTTTGGTCAATTATGTGACTCAAGATGACCACCCAGGTTTAATATAATATTATTATTATTATTGTTATTATTAGCACCGCGTCTTACTACCCGTTCGGATTATACGCACTTACGCTAATGTGTAATGGTAGGGTGGTTTTGAGATGAAATGGAGGACCTACAGTTTAACGTGGAATCCGAACCACGGTGGAGGCCTGGCTTTCCCCACATTCACAATTTAATATAATAACAAGAGTCAATGATAATATTATAATTTACGAGTCAATAATATATTTTAATTTTTACCACTACCCCTTAAAAGGCTGAATTTTAATTATATGTTGTTTATTTATAAAGGTACCACGTTCCACTATCTGTCCGTATTATTCGCCTGTAACCACACCAATGTGGAATGGAAGATGAACGTATATTTGAGAGGAAATTTACCTTTGTTTGCCAGGGGGAAGAGAGGAGAGAGTGCAAAACTATTTAAGTAACAACACTCTCATTACATTCAGTTAAGGTTCTATACGTTACTGGCAATCCAGACTAGAGGAGCTTGACGTTTTACTCCTCATGCCTATCAATGAGGGCAAGATAAATTTATTATATTTGAGATTTCGGAGGCTCAGAGGATTTATATTCACCTAATTTGATTCCATAAGACACCTGTACATTATTTAAATACAGTTTAAAAATGACATCGGGGCACGGGATTATAACCCGGAACCAATGGCTTAGTGTGTCAATGTTCTATCAGCCAGCTATTCAGGATTCGTCCAGAAATCAGGGTATATCATTATCCAAAAGTGGAGGAAGAGGCAGAATCGGTGATGGACGCACAATATCATTGGCTAACGACAACCATACTCAATTCGGTGATAAATGACCCTGGGTACGGGGCGAGTCCTCGATAACCCAGTGGTGCACTGAAATGAAGGTTCGATTCCCGTGTAAAGGTATATTTAAAAATATTTATGAAGGGTAAACTATTGCTGAAAAAGGGAAAAAGTCTAGTTTTTACTCAAATTGCGTTAGTGCTGCCATCTGCCAAAAAACCACGAGAACTTTCTAATGCACTTTGGAGCATGGTTAAAAGAGGTTCCTTTCATATTCAAATTGAGTTAGTGCTGCCATCTATTAGACAATCATGATACCCTTATAATACATTTTAGATTATGGTTAAGAAAGGTCTCTGCCATATTTAAATTGAGTTAGTGCTGCCATCTGTTAGACAATCATGATACCCTTATAATACACTTTAGATTATGGTTAAGAAAGGTCTCTGCCATATTTAAATTGAGTTAGTGCTGCCATCTGTTAGACAGTCATGATGCCCTTATAATACACTTTAGAATATGGCTAAGAGAGGTCTCTGCCATATTTAAATTGAGTTAGTGCTGCCATCTGTTAGACAGTCATGAGACCTTTCTAATACACTTTAGATTATGGTTAAGAGAGGTCTCTGTCATAATTAAATTAATTAAAAAAGAATTTATTGGGGTCTCTAAGGGTTTGAGATATAAAAGTTTTGATCCTGGAAAATGTGTGTAATGTGACTTCTCCCCTCTTTTCCCCTTGTACTTTCATATGTAAATAAATACCTCTAAACGGATATCATTCTTTATCAATGATGGTTTTTACCAATTGCCTGTAAACTATTATTAAATAGTCGTCGTAACAAAGCGTGAAAATTGGTCCAGTCCACTATTTTGCTGGTAGAAATCACAGGGTTTGAAGTAAAGCCCAAATTAGCTTGAGACGTCTTGTGATTTATATTGTGTGAGATAGCTCTAATCTAGTAGATAGCTTAGATCAAAGATAGCCTGACTGGGACTTACATAAAATATTAAATAATTATTGAAATACAAATTTTTAATAAAGGCCTAAATATAAATAAAATAAAATTATGTATTATCAATTCATTTCGATAGATTTAGCACAATTGTTTGTACACCGGCAACTTATACAAAAAACTAATCTAAGAACACAAAGAGGATGGTAAATTTTAACGAACTACATGATAGTTTATCTCTAGAGGTTGAATAGTCATTGATGACCAAATCAACACACCCACGCTTAGAGTATTTGGTTGTGAACGGACTTCAGCCTCCAAGGTAAGTGTGAGGGGCCATAGCCAATATACCAATCTTATTGGTGTCATTAAATTATCTCTCTCAGAGGTTGAATATTGACGTAGTAGGTCAAAGGTGCTTGACTCGAATCCCATTAAAAATCAAATATATTTTTCCTAATATATTGCATACACTTTACTCATTACAATGCATTATTGGGATGATCAAATCTCTTAGATTACGGTGGGCAGGACATGCTTTGCGAATGGGAGATATTGTTAGATCCATGTTCAGAGTATTGGCTGACAAATACATTTGGAAGGGACCAGTGGGAATACCTAGATGCAGGTGGAGGGATAACATTAGAATGAACTTGAAAGAGATAGGGTGTAATGAGGTGGACTGGATAAAATTTGATTGAGATAGTAATAGGTTACGTACTTTTGTAAGTGTGGCAATTATTTTTAGAGCTACTAATGCCAAAGAGTAAGTATGTAAGTAATTAAAAAGTATTCATTTACTACAAAATCCACAAACATATTTACTTTTTAAGGAATGTAAATTGGTTTTAACTTAATATTAAGAGCATTTTGAGAATACTTGGCAGAATAGCTATACTTATACAAAGTGATATTTTGGTTGCCAAACTATTCCTATGTAGAACTCCTCCAAATGAAAGTTTTTTAAGTTGAGAGAAAATTAATTTCTACCTAGAAAGTATAGCTTGATTTCCAGTCTTATAGAATTAACTTCTATCTAGACGAAAAATTACCTTTGTCTTTGTTATCCAATAGACAAAAAAATTATCATAATAAAACAACATATCTTTAAAATTATTGGTATTACGTAAACTAAACTAATTTTTTTTATCGAGAAATCGTTACTCAAAAATTAAAAAGATTATAAAAATTAAATTACATATTTAAATTTGTAGAACCTTTTGGAAAATACTAATTTATTTTTCGCGGTAAATAATGATAACATTTTACCATATTATTAGTGTTATTTTATAAGTTATAAGTATTGATACTATTTATCAAAAGTGACAGCTTGATATCGCATTATTTGATGTGATAGCACGATAAAAACAAAGTTAGTAACACTTTATATCTATCAGATATGCTAATTCGTAAGAATATTGGCGTAGAAGCTACTTACAAACATACTAACGGAAAACTACACATACATGATAAATGTGTTTTACGTTTTTTTTGTTTTAAGATGTTCAATCAAATCAACATTTTATTCACATACATATATACATACATACTGATGTCGTGCCCTTACGGGATATGAAAGGAATGTTTATATAACTGAAAAAACAACTTCATAATTAATCCATCCTAGCTTTCTCCATACTTCCTTCCCTATCCTTGCATACAGTACTCTCTTCGCTTCAAGAACCGTACATGCGCTTTTATTCTTAAAACTATTTATGTTTATCTTTTTCACACGTTTAACCACGTCTTACATGGCCAACCCATTCCTTTTGATCCACACACACATACACTATATCTTCATATAATTACTTCGTCACTCAATTTACACTCATCCTCTCAATTTGACCAAACCAACGTAAGACCCTTGATTCACATTGACCTATTGGATATCCTCTAAAATAACACTCCTTCAACACTTATTTGTTATTGACTCTGTCTATCACAAAATTTTTATAATATATATATATATATATAATTTTATAAAATGCTCTTTTAGAAAATATAAGTTTTATGTTGGTTATAAGAGAATTTGAGCAGTTGAATTATTTTTATCGAAGCACATCGACAAGAAGACACTGAGTGAAACTAGGGCTCACTTAACTTTTATGGATTTGCAATAGGTTAAGGATAATGGTTATATCTGAATGAACGAAATAAAACTCACAAAATAATAGTTATAAAATGAAATATATTGTCAAACAAAATGGTCACATGTTCCAAACGATATCACACTTTTTTTTTTTCAAAATATTATATAGTATAAGTAAAAACGGCAAATCACAACATTTATCACAACATACATTTTATCAATCCCAGGATATATTATATAGGGAAATATAAATTTAACTTAGGTGATACAATTTTTATCTGAATCGGCAATCATTTTACAGAATAGTAAGAAAATAAATATTTTAAGACAACACATGAAAATATCATTTATATTGTATGTGTGGAAGGTTTATTTTCTACTATTTACATGTCCGACATCAAATAAGCATTTCTGAGGAGAACTATCCAAGTAAATTAATGCCAAATTGAAAGTTGAGCTTCAAAAATATTCAATTGACATATTGCATAGTATTCCAAATATTTCAAATGTTGCTTCAAATATATTTATCCAAACTATATTAAAAAGGTTATATTACTAAAAGTTATTAATAATAAAAATAGGCTTAAATGCATTTTTAGGATTTAATTCCATCTATCCAATATCTAGTTAGCACCGAATCTCGTTTGGATGTGTTTTTTTATGAATTCTCACAAAAAAAAGGAAGCCATTTACGAGGAACACAGTAATAGTTGGGATATAAACTCTGGCAGATAACATACATAAGACTTTATGAATTAATCTAAGAGATAAGGGCTAGAACTTTGAAAATGTATCCGGTATTAGCATAGGGAATATATGTAGTTAAAACTACAACATTTTGTAACAGTGCACCCGGCCTGGGATTCAGATTAATCTAATTCAGTCAGACATACTGGAAAATAATTAAAAAAAGTCTAGTGCTAGCAGAAAATATTATTTATTTAGTAAATGGAAAACCATGCGTTTTCTTTATCCGTCGAGTGTCTTTTCTCAAAGAACACGCTACTAAATGGACAAAATGAATAAAGGGATGATTGAAATGTAAAAACTAGTTCCAAATCTCACCTATTAAAAACATTAGCAAAGTGGTGGAACAGAGGGGAAGGGAGTCACCATTTTCTATCCATTATTTCCTTTAGGGTCACCTGTTGGTTGGTAGAGGATAGAAAAAGAAAATTAGAAGCTTAATGACTGTCTGAGAAACATTTATTATTGTTGGAAAATCACAAGCGATCCTGGTGGAGATACTCACTACTGATTAAAAAAAAGTTTTTTTCTTTCGCCGGACCAACAACTTGTTAGTGTAAATAGAAATTCAATGGACTACGCAAACACTGGCCTTTAAGGGAATTATTTTACCACGAAGGCATAGGTAAAGCACGGCTACATTTTAAAATAAATCTACCTATACTTTAACCGAGAGATCATGAATAAATAAATATGGAGGTGTAAATTAAATATTGCTAGTGGGAGGTTTGGAACCATGACCTTGTAGCTACTATAGTAATGCGTTTCAACCGTTTGCCTTCAAAATCCAATCGTATCTATTGCCAGTTTCAAACCACCCTGATCTTAGTGTTGGAATCTACAATACATGTTTTAATATTTGGAAATAGCAATTCCCAGGGCTACTGTTGATTAATTAATTAAAAATGGATTTAATATTCCAGTGACAGCTAATACAATATCACCGGCGGAACATTTAATAATTTAAACAATAACAAAATTAGATACAAATTTAACAAACAACACATAAAAATATTTGGCTACTTACAATAGAACTCTCCTGTTACAAAATATTTAAATTATGTAAAACTTCATTTTTAACAAGGAACTTGTTTTTCTTTTTAAAGTATAGCAAAATATTAACTATTTTAGAAAATAAGTAGCAAAAATGTTTATTTATTATGAACATTAAAAAGGTTTTGAGCTTAAGAAAAATTGAATTTAAATTAAAAGTAATAACTTTGAATTTTTGCCATTGATGTATTATGTCAATTTTTCTTAACTTCAAAATTTGTAAAACCCCTTACTAAAATATTACCAACATTTCAAATTTTTTGTTTTGTTTTATTATTGTAATATAGCTACACAAGTTTACTTTAATAAAGTAATTTACTCCTAGACTGCTCCTTTTATCTTTGGCTTGGACGTCATTTGAGCCACTACTGTTGACGTATAGCTACAAGCCAGTGCATTAGTAGTCACTCCCAATGAGATTAACTCAAACAATAACGCTTTACGGCTGTGACGTCAGTGTGCTTCGGGTTGTGGCACATATTTTTCCAGTTGGCTGCAGATTTGATGTGAGGTCTAGAAGTACCAGGCCTATTTCGACACTGCTCTGTTTGATTGTTGGTTACAAGATTGGAACACCGAGTTAATATTAAAATATAATTCCAAATAGGGGGCAAGGAATAAGTGGAAGAAGGGGGCCAATTTAATTAAATCACATTATAATAATTGACATTACATATTTAGATAGTTAAGTCAATGTTTCAAGTTTTTATGCACTTTTATAATGAATTCACTAAGAGATAAGGATTAGAAGAAATTTCAACAAACATACTGGAAGCTATGTTTTCTCAACTAGAATAATTTATTTTCCTTAACATTAATAGGATAACTTAATAAATAACTCCCAACACAACAATTTCCAAACGAATATACATTTTTACATTTGAACAAACTTTCCCTCAGAAGACAAACATTTGTATCTTCATTGTTATGTGATATCGTACTTGCTAAAATATCATAGGCTATACTGTCCTGTGACGTGGTGTATGAACCAAGGAGAGAATATGACGGTATGAACGTGTCATCAGTTTCAAGGAGATAAAAGAGGGAATATGATCATATTAACGTGTCACCAGTACCAGAGAGATAAAAGAGGGTATGTAATGACATGAACGTGTCAACCAGTACCAGAGAGATAAAGGAGGGAATATGACCATATTAACGTGTCAGCAGTTCAAAGGATATAAAAGAGGGAATATGATCATATTAACGTGTCAGCAGTTCAAAGGATATAAAAGAGGGAATATGATAATATTAACGTGTCACCAGTACCAGAGAGATAAAAGAGGGTATGTAATGACATGAACGTGTCACCAGTACCAGAGAGATAAAAGAGGGAATATGACCATATTAACGTGTCAGCAGTTCAAAGGATATAAAAGAGGGAATATGATCATATTAACGTGTCACCAGTACCAGAGAGATAAAAGAGGGTATGTAATGACATGAACGTGTCACCAGTACCAGAGAGATAAAGGAGGGAATATGATCATATTAACGCGTCAGCAGTTCAAAGGATATAAAGGATGAGGTATGACGGTATGAACGTGTCGCTAATCCAAAGAAAATAAAGGAAAGAATATGACGTTATTAACATGCTACCAATCCCAAAAATATAAAGGAGAGGGGGGATATCACTGTATAAACTTGTAGCCAACTTGGTCAAGTGTTGGTCTCACAATAGTGCATTAAATGCACGGTGATGATGACTTCACACATGGATTGTCATCTGCTTCAACGTAATCCGCTCGTTGCGTAGCTAGACATCTTGTGTACATTATTTATTTTCTCTCAACGCCAACACAATGCATCCTTTTGATAAGCATACTCCAAAACGTAATCGGTTGTGTCCAGTGTAATCACGATGCGGAGATATATTTAGAACATCAGCAGAACCTACGTTTATGGGGGTGTGAACATTTGAAAGTAGCTCTAGTAACTTTAATATAGTAACCCTAATTTCTGGGACACGTTACAAAGTGCCCACTTCTATTCAATGAGCGCACGTCATCTAGAATGGTAGCCACGTGATTGTAATCGTAGCGATGTACTAAAGTATGGACAGCACTTCGGGGAATGTTGAACCCTGCCAAGTCATGTTCACTGATTCGACACACGTGGCATGTATGGCAACAAGAAGGCCAGGGGTCCTTCAGCATTCATGGTATGGATTCGTTCTGATCGGTTGATTTATACAGTATGTCCTACTATATTAAGGCAAACAATAATTCAAGGCTATATATATAGAATAAACAAATAAAATATAATATTATATTTGTATTATTACAAGTGATTGACGGAGATGAGCTGCTATCAAATGATACCGCGGTTAAGGATATTTCTGAATAACTTGTATTTCACCTGCTATACCAGGTGAAGAGTAGACTATTAGAGTTACCCTCAACAGGATTTGGACAATTTTTCAGAAAGAAGTCAATATTCATCTTGGACACAAGACTATAACTATCATGTGTATCTTCAAGGCCACATAAATATTCGGGTCAATGAAGTATAAAGGCTCTGTCTGACCTATAAGATACCTAATTTTGACTCTTTCGCACTTCTCAGCCATTATTTAATGAGCGAGTTTATTCTGAGATGTATTTAACAACCATATCTAGATTTCATTAGTAACTAACATTCAAAATACAACTTCTAGCTTTCGACATCATAGGTAAAATTTAAATTTTTAGTTAACACTATCAAAAGGTTGGACGTTTTTGATTAACACAATGAAATAAACGTTTGAGTAAAATGTTTTAATACTCGCAGTATCAATTTATTTATATCTTGGGGCATCGACCTCACAGCTATATCGAACATCCAGCTTATGGAAGGTAAGCTTTGAGAAAGATTCTGGATGACTACAGTTGCCCCATGGCTTCTTTGGTGCTGACTGACAGCTCACAGCTGACTTCTGATGGCTTTGAAAAGTTACCAGACCAAATTATATATCCCTACGCTGAACCATATGATCTGCTAAAACATGTGTTTAGCATCTGTCACTTCTAACAGTCAAAATTTAGGTATATACCTAAATGTTGACTGTCAGAAGTCAGTTGTGAGCTGTCAGTCAGCACCAAAGAAGCCACGGGGCTACTGTACTTTAACCAACCTACAAATTGATAGAACGTTTCCCACCTTTCCACTAAACTTACCTTTGACGTAATAAGAAAGTAGAAATAAGTTATTTCTGTTTCATCCAAAGGAATGTATTTTAAATAAAACGCCAGATCATAGACTAACAAATTCTTTCATTGGTTGGTAATATTTGTACCGATGGTCACGTGGTATAAAACGCCAGGTTATAAATGAAATGAATTTTCATCGACAGAATATCTAGTTCAGAATACCGGTCGTGTTGAACCAGGGAGTGGTTTCCCAGGTGTGATTAATAATTTTGTTCTACCCACACACATTCTATTTGATAATACTGCTGATCCTCCTCTAGATTAACGTTTCCCTCAATATCTCCTTGGATTAAGCTGCTAATATTCTTGGGTGTTAAAACGTATTAACACAAAATTATTAACAGTATGTAACAGGTATTAAGTGATTTTTTTACTTCGTCAAATTGGTTACTAGGCAATACCAAAAATACAGAGCCCTTGTACCCTATTATAATGAACACAACCATTAATAAACACCGGAAGTTGGATGGATGTTAGATAGATTCAATAATAAATATTGCATTTATCAATGTGCGTTGGTTATTTGGTGTGTTACATAGCTTCAAGTGTATACACAAATAATGGAAATAGCTTACATTTTTTACTACTATAAACTCATCAATAACTGTTCAAAAGCACAACTCACATCATTATAAAATGTGTATATTAGTTACAAATACGCTACCAACCATTATAGCTATTAATAACAGAGACATAGTATAACGTTGGTGTGGTATCACTACTGAGATATATTTTATTAAATACATTAAAAAATCACCGTAAGATACTCACAAATATGATGTACAAGTAACTTTCAAAATACATGTATGTAATATATATAGGTCTACACCAAAGAATAAAATAGAATTTGATTTTTTTAAGTATACATGTTTACATTATTTTACACAATAATACATTAATATACAACATAGACTTAAATTCTAATAATTCGTTTTTGTTGATGTATTAATTATATCATATTTATGGTTTTTAATATATATCTCACTCAATTACTTCATTATATGGACGCAAATACAAGTAGATTATTAAAAAATGCAGGGTATTAATTTCCCGATAAATATTCTTCTATAAGTTATATTAATTATATTGATTAACAATTAATATAGTTTAGGTTTCTAATTTTTAGGACGAAAATATTTTTCCAAATTTTACTTATTAACTATGTACTTTATTTGTGAGAGGAAGTAATCGGATAGCAAGAAAAGGCGAGGGGGATACATAACCATTTTGTCCCATATCTGTTGTACTTAGAAAAAAAAAATCTGAATCATATACATTATTTTACGGGTAAAAACATGGGTTTTTTTAGCTATAAGGCTTATCAATAGGTTAAGGACGTCATAATTGGGAAAATAGGAGGACCATCAACTAAATTCCGTTTTGAAAACCCCTATAATCAGAAAGTAATAGTCGCACACACCTCCTTATGTTAAAATGGTAAAAAAAATAATGCTTACTTCTTTGATCCACGTCTCACTACTCGTCTAAATTATCTGCATTTAATTACTCCAGTGGGATATATATAAAGGCATAGTTTTGAGGAAGTGTACCCACATTTGCAAGAAGAGAGCGTGATTTTTTTTTTTTTAATTAGATTCAATACACCCAGCTTAAATTTTAACTCCTACGTTACCAGCAAACCATACCAAGCGATCTGGGAGTTTAAGTTGTGTGCTTATTGATTTGGGTTAAAATCATGATTAATAATAATTTAATAAAAACACAAGTGATGATCCCTATGATAGACTAATTTAACCATAAAGTAGTATTTAATATGTATGATAAGCAAACAAATTATATCCCCCCCCCCTTAAAAACCCTAATCCTAGCCCCTCCAAAATATTGCATTATTCTACATATGGTTATGTGTTTGTTATGGGATCGATAAAAGTTAATTTGAGCATATTTATTATGACATATCTTGATTAAATATATAAATTATTTCATAAAGACAAAACTTATTCGCGTGAGAAAATATAAACCGAAAATATGAATTATATATTTATCTAACAACATTTGACCATTTAAAAACATTTTCATATCTGTATGAGTGGGAAGATTTTTTATTATTATTTAAATCAAAGTGTGGCTTTCATGTTTGACCTAACTTAGGTTGCAAATGACATATATATATATTTTATATAGAACCTAAAAGATATTCTTTTAATAAAAACCACCAAACTTTAAAACCATATTATATTTCAATTATATGGCTCGAATAAAAAAAACTGACCCAGGCCACAGGCTGCAAGCAGTAATGGATGTAAAGTGAATTTCAAATGTATATATATTTTATATTTTTATTTGGTTACTATATTTGTTATGTAGTAAACATTAAAAACATTCAGTCCTAGATAAAATAATCAGAAAATGTGAATCACTTTTTAATAACATTCCCTCCACGGCAAATAAAAAAATCTTAATTTGTGGAGATCTTTAAGTGGACAGAAGAGTATGTATTAAACAAATACATTCTCACTATATCTGTTATAAATCAAACCTTAAAACCGAGTTCAGCAATTTTTAAAATTCACACAATTGATATTTGACTATAAATGTTTTTTTCACTTCCCAATACTTATGATTTTTTAAAGTTTATTGAAAACCTTCAATGTACAATATTACCTTCAGACCAAAGTAAATATCTTATCAAAATAAATTAACGGATCTTTTTAAAAGTTATATGAAATCTGATTAATTAATATAAGTACTTTTATTTTTTGTAAATATTTAAAAGCAGTCACTATTTATGTAGAACCTTTCATTTGATCAAATCCAAAACCTACAGCCGGCGTTTACAAAATCACAAATCCAAAACCTACAGACAACGTTTACAAAATCACAAGGTGTGAACAAAGTGTTCAGGAAATATTGTTTTACAAAGGGATTTTCCCACTTAAAAAATTGCGATTGGGTAATGGTTTTAAAATCAATTTATCGCATTTAATAAGCTACGAACCAAATACCATTTATAGATTAATATGATAAAATGTTTATCATAGATTAGTTACATTTCTCTATCGCTTTAACTTATTAATGTAAAGTCTATGCAGGCCCATAATTCACCATTAACAACTAAACAAGTACATAAAACACACAGCATATGGTAAAGGAACATGAAGTCTTGTCATGTTTCCCCCCTCCAAAACTATTTGCAAGACAGCCGAGTCTTCGACACATCCTTCATTGGCGGCCATTTTAGAAGTGCAGATGCCATGTTGGAGGTATGCCTGCCCTTTTGGTAGGCGCAAAACTATTATGCTGGAACTACGGCAACTATTTTGGCAGAGGCGGTTGTTATGTTGGAGATACGACGACCATATTGGCATTAGCGGTGGCCATTTTGGGAGAGGTGCGCAAATCCATTATTTCCTTGTTCACAGCCTTATCCATACTGAAACACACACACAAAAGTAATTTAATGTCAAGCTTAGTAATGAAAAAAAATACTCAACTATTCTGAAATTTGAAAACAATTTCTGATAAAGTCAATTTTGGTTTAAATATTAACTAAGCCTTACTAGGATATTCGATTATTTTCAAAAATATATGTTTACTCATTTAGGACAAGCCCGAAAAAATAGAATCCCACACCGGCAGCTATGAGGGCATAAAGCTTCACTTTAACCTTGTCAGGTTTGTCAGGTATACTCCATTCACGATAGGTTTTTACCTGGATGACAGTTAGAAAATCATATGTTTAGGTTTTGGGTTGCCAACACTTGTAAAAGATCACAGTTTTGTTATAAATGTTAAAATCTTTAATTACCTGTTATATATTACATTTAAAATAACGATAACTTAAGTTTTATCATACTATTTCATTTTTTTAAATAATTTCTTTTTATTCAACTCGAAACAATATTTTAAACATAATTAAAAGTACTAATTTTTTGTTTTGGAACGTTACTGATTTTGTGTAAAATAGTGCACACATCAATACCTTTTAATACAGGCGTCGTATTTACTTGGAGAAAAGAAAATTGTTGTCATTTTTTTACATACAATAAACGATTTTATGATTAGTTTATAGTATTTTGAAACATTTAACTGAATAAAATATTTTCATCATCTGCGTGTCTGCATCATTGTAAAAACTTGTTTACCGTTATTTTCAATCATATGGTTTAGATTTGTCAGCCACCATTTTGAAGCTATGTTCATTAGAAGTTTTTGTGAAAGTGGTGTTAATATTTTTTTAAAGGGGAATAAAACTATGAATAAACTTTGTGTCCGACCTCAAATATATATATAAATAATATTGGCCTAAAATACTGTGGTTAACTATCACATTAATATATTACTATCTGTTTTCATTACAGTCATCCAAAGTGATAGATGTCAGCTGTTGGCGTAGTGATACATTAGGGATTACTTCTATTAACATTTCGAGCTGTCATCCAGGTAAACTTAGCTCATGAATGACTTATAACAATACAGCCCAGAGTGAGAATTTCGGTTCGTTATTAATGGTTTTCATACTCTCCCTCCATATAAATACAGGTCAACTTTTCAATCCTACCTTCCTCGTCCCAACCCCATTAGTGTGGATATGTAGATGGCCCGAACAGGTATACCCTTTCTACAGTGGGAGTGTAGGTAAGTTACATCTGGTAGAAAGTTATTTAATGCAAACTCTGTGTGACATATCTGGAAATAATTATTAATACTATGGTGTTACTAACAAAACAATAATTATTTCCGAATAGGTTCACATTAGTGACTTTCAGCCAATGTTTTCAATAAGGAACTTTCTGCTAGCTGTCACTTACCTAAACTCTTACTGTAGATGGGGTATAGTAAGAGGCGAAGCATGATAAAAAGTAAATGATACGGTGCACCGCACAAACTTTCTCCCACTTTATCTTAAAATAGACATTTACTAAAAACTCATAAGATTTGTGAAACAAAACATTACACCAAGTATCATAAAATAAAATAATATACAATGTTACCTAGTTACTTACTCTTTGACATTATGAACTAGGAACACTGTTACAGAAAAATTGGAAAAAGAGAAACATCTTTGTTCACCAAGGAGAATAAGAATTAAATTTATTTTCAAAGATCATAATCTAAAAGTATATAAGTATATATTTATTATAGATCAGAAACTATTGGTTTATTTATTTCAAATAAAAGATTCGTATTTTTAAAAGTACTAAAACTTAACAATGATAAGAAGTTATTTCTTATCTCAAATAGTTGTGGGAAAATTATAAAAATAGAAAAATCTCCTACATGTAAGGTACCCTCAAATTATTTTCACGAGAAAATTAGAAATGGCATCTTATTTATATTTCTAAACAATTTCTAGTAATAAAATGTAATCAACATCGTTAGTGCGAATTTTAAGGAAATCTATATTTATCTTTTCGCCCCTCAGTAAACTACCCTTTAATTTAGGTTTGGGTGACCTGGTGGTCTAGGAGTAAGGTGTCAGGCATCTGTGCTGGGGATCCGGGGTTCAATCCTCGGTCCCGGCACAGATTTATCTGATTGCCAATCACTTCCTTCACCTCTGACAAGACGTGTACTAATCCCAGCTTGTGAATTTGTGGAATGCCAGGTATCCACCGTGGTTCGGATCCCACGTTGAACTGTAGGTCCTCCATTTCATCTCACATCACTCTACCATTGAAGTGCGTACAACCCGAATGAGTAGTAAGGTGCGGTACTACTACTACTAATACTACTACTACTACTAATAATAATAATAATAATAATAATAATAATAATAATAATAATAATTTAGGGTTGGATATCTAATTCCAAAAACCTTCGGGGGGATCTAATGTAAGCCCCAGATACCAAGCTATAACCCAAACGGTAAAATGGTTTCGGCTCTAGCCCGAGGTATAGACATACGGCATTGCAAAAAACACTTTTTTTTTGTTTTAGGGGGTCATGAAACGTCGACATTTATCAAGATCCCGAGTTGGATTTTTTTGACGATCAAAATACCTTCTCTCCAAGATGTCGAGATAAATTAAAAATAGAGCCATGTTAAATCGACTTCTCTCATAAAACATTTTTGAAATGTAATCATCTCACACTATAAGAAACAACTTATATAAAATTACAAAACAGAGAGATAATTAACTGCATATTAAGCCCTATAAGACAAACAACTATAACTTCGTGGTTTGATCAGCCGAATATTCAGGAAGAAGAAACAAAATTAATAGTTATTTTGGTTAACCCTTTAAAGTAATTTTTAACCATTCGTTTCTTTCTTGGTCTATAGCTTCCAGCATCACCTAATCTTAACCTCTCTCTCTCTTGTCTCTTTAACTCTTCGTGTCAAGGGGTAGAGAAGGGTGGTTCTAGTCGAAAAGGAAGGGGCAGTGGGGTAGTAAAGTCTCTAGACCTATAAAACAACGCCCCACCCCCATCACCTTGCATCCTACACTAAGCTATTAAAGAAAGAAAAAAAAACTTCCCTTACATCCACCCGTTTCGAAACTTCAAACGATGCGAAAATTCTCCCCATTTCGATACTCAGTAAAATAAAATCTCAATTTTTATTTTCTCTGCGAGACACAGTAAAATATTTTATGTGTGAAAAGTATTGATGGATTTCATTTTATGACCCGACTTTGTCCTCTTTACTTCCCCCCTTCTTTTTGTTACTTCCGATCCTCTGCAAGCTAGTAAAATAAAAATAAATAAGGGATGAATTAAATATGATAGCACTCACTGGAAATCATTTACTTAATCTGTTTTTAAAACTAAATATCTGTATTTAGTTTCAAGCAATGACAAATCATTTTATTTTGTTCGACAAATTTAAAGTATGGGTATAATTAATTCCATAGCGGTTCTATTTAAGCTTGAAACTGTTCTAGGCCATTCTACAAGAAAGCGTCTCTGAGAACGAGAAATATCTTGTGAGGCTATAACGTTTTGGTAGTAATTGTAACAGAGGGGGTAGCAAGAGGAAGGCAAGTAATGGTAACCAGTCAACACAGACCTACTGTGCTAGAGCTTATGTTACATGTATGTAAATACCTTCAGAAGAAACTGAAGCTTTTCTCTTCATTCGCCAACACTTACAATGTTCTATTTCTAACTTGTCACTCTGTAATTTTTGCACCGAAGTGTTTAACTATAATCTGACTGTCCTAAGGAGTTGGGACTCCAGTCCGAAAAAATGCTAGGCTTTCATATTTTAAAATAATTTATGTATGGAGCTTGTTGAAGAGTATTTATTGCATTGAAAACTAGATTTTATAAACTATGTGTTTAGATAAAAATATATTATTTGAATAACTTAGCACTTTTAGAACAGTTTAAGTGCAAAATGCTTAAAAGTGTTTTATTTGTAGTTGAAACATTCAATAGGAGAACTTTTTTTTTTACAATAATCAACACACACGCTGATGGTCCCTTGGATAGAGGTATCAGACTCTTATATGGTCTACAGTCTACGAAAATTGTATCCCGGCTGGATGTACTGAGGGGACGATCCTATTTATCCAACATTAGCAACTTATGAACCATTGGTAGATTGGTTCTTAGGTTATCAAACCATATTTTGTTTTAAGTCCCTCGCAGCCTGCTCACTTGAAATTTAATTTGTAATTATTTTTGGAAGCTCTGATTCAAATCAAAACTCTATGGTGCAGTTTATTGTATGAACTAGTTCCTAACCAACTCTAACAACTTTAAACAGTAATAATAGTAATAATAATAATAATAATAATATAATATTGTTATATGCATTACGAATAAACGTGTGCTATGATTTTATTACACACTAGTATTTAAGATTTTTGGCCACCGGCAAACTAATTTTGAATAATTAGGATGCATTTTATATTTTTAAATAATCTGAAAAACAAATCCCTCACCCCGTTGATTTAATTCATGAAATACTTGTAAAAATATAATTTAGAACAAAAAATGTACAATTCTGTTTCACTAGGTTCAGAAACGTGGTCTATCCTTTTTAAGTTTTCAAAGTTCCATATTTCTATATCCTAATAGTGGATATTTAAAAAAAATTCAATTAGAATTTAAAAAAATCAAAAATCCGCTACGTTAGCTTCTGTCCCGTGGTCTATAAGTGGACCAAGTTTCAGCTTTCTAGGTCATCCAGGGGATTCTGGAAGTCGTGGAAAGAAAGACACACACACACACAAATTAGGAAATTATATCTAGAGACTAGTTCTCGTAAATAATCAAATGTTTTATCATTTTTAAGTTGATACTTATTTTTGCACAATTTATCAAGTTTTAGTTTTATTGGTTTTGATGCGTGTTGCTTTTTAGCGTCTAACTCAACCATGTTCAATAAACACGCCAAATATATATATATAAAACTTAAGAAAAGTTATGTTATAAAAACTGCGGTACTCATAAGAGATAAGATAATATCCTATAATATTATATTTTCAGCACTTTTGCGTTATTTATATACTTTTTGTGGCAACCTACTCCCGTGGGTTTGATCTGTCAGGATAGCTTGCGGGACGGGTAAGGTAATTGTGTGGGTTCGAAATAATTTGTAGGTTTACGAATTTTGGTTTAATAGTAGTTACTAAAAGATTATAAAATGTGATGTTGGTCGTAAAATAAAGAAAAAAAGAGCCTGAACGCCCGTGGTCGTGGAAGAACTGGCTTAACTTGTGAATACTTAGACCGATGAAGTTGATTGTTTCTGCGCGTGCCCTTTACAGAATCGATCTCGGGATCCTGGGATCAATGTATGTCCTCTAAGTACAGGTGCTACTGATGACCCGGAGATATATTTTGATAAAGTATGGCGTCGAACAGAGTGACCACCTGCGATATAGATGGAATTGTGACAGCCCCATTGCCAAAAATTAAAGGTAATTTTATACCACGCCATGGTTCCTTTTCTAGCCAACTAGTTTGATCATTGTTATGAATTGCCAGCGCTCCCCTGTAACCTTTCCAGTACGTTTCTTCATACATGCTAAGCCAGCAAGTCATTAGTTTGGTAATCCGACTTGGGCATTGCCAAGTGGACATTATGTGTTCTGCTATTCGTGTTTTTCTACAATCGGTACAGTTAAAACAAGAAATCTCATGAAATCTAATGAGTAGAGTTAGAAAAAAAAAGAGGGAAAGGTTAATACTTAGTAAAGACATTGTGTACTACCAAATTAAATTAAAACAAGTTATCGGGGTATAAAATAACAATATTTATTTATGATTAAAATTGATTTAACTATACCAATTTCAAACGCCTTGTATATTATAAATTATATATATATATATATATATAATCTTTAACATAGTATAAAGATTTCACTGTGTACAACTCATATGCATGTCCAGTAATGATAAATTTCAACCCCATACATTAATTACTTTGGCTTAACAATGGTACGGGAAGAGCAAAATATAAAGTTGGACCCCTTATTGCTCGTGAGCCGTGATAATTTTAAATAATTGAATCAGTACGTATACTTGTACAGCTTAAAATTATACTATTGTTAAAATAATGCAATAAAATGTCGAATGGCCTTAACTAACACCTGAAATGGTGCGACCATGGAAAAAAGGCGTCGGTGTCATCTTGTTTGGGGTTGATTTTAGTCACTTATTTTCCACTGTACTTCCAAGAAAATTTTAGTACATTTCCTTTGAACTCCAACTTTTTAATACGGTCTTCCTCATTTGTTTGGAAATTCAAATAATTCGAATGGGTGGTAAGGCGCGGTAAACAATATTTTTAATACTATTTAAGTTATCTAAACCTCGCACTGGTAGGCACACGGACAAAGGAGTTATTTTCGTCGTGTCGGATGAAGGGAAATGTCAGAGTTAAAACTTCTGTCCGGAGGCGAAGTGAAGATAGTATTTTCCCGAAATATTCCCATACTCTGCCTACATACAAATGCAAGTACACTTTCTCTAGATTATATCTTCCTCGTCCCAATTCTATTAGTGTAAATATGTGAATAACCCGGATGGGCAGTAAGATGTGTTGTGGCACACACATAGAACTATTTAAATAAGGAAAGTGAAAATTGCTATAATCCAATTTTCATAAAAAAAATTATCTGACAGCTAGAAATGTTACAATATAAATGTGATCAGCAGAATTTCCCTTTTTAAGGATATTATCAATACTTATAAAATAGAAAAAGTTATCAATACTGGCAGAAAAATGCATGTTTTTTAAAATCTTATAAATGACCCTTCCTATGAAAATAAGACTGTAGTATTGACAGTAAATAAGTACACACAAGGAAATTAAAAAAAGGGCTGTCCTCCCTTTGATGAGCATCTCGCTGTAAGAGAGTGTGTGTGTGTGTGTGTGTGTGTGTGTGTGTGTGTGTGTGTGCTCAATCGCACGCCCTCCTCTTCCGTCTTAAGATGAGATTGGAGTGAACGTGAGTTAAAGTCCGTATTTTAAAATATTTTCCAGGTAGGGGTGACAAGACCAATATTTCCACCTGATGCACTTGTGGCCAGCAATACCAAATTGGGGCGCTACGAGACGTCAAAGTCTGCGATGTAAACACCTGGGGGGGATTAGATTACACATCAACCTTTAGCACATAACCATTGGAGAGTGGCGTAAATTATGACTTATAACAGGCAATGAATTGCCGATTCTTTCAAAGATATGGTTGTTGGCCCCGACAACGGTCGCTATTGAGAGCGCAGAGACATTTCGATTAAGAAGGAGTGGTGGGGATGCCTGTGTTGGTTTCCATGGCGTTCTTCATGTATTGCCTACTCTCCAGGATCAAACTGCACCAACCCTGACGTCTCATAGTGCCACTATTTGGCGTCGCCGACCTCAAGTTCATTACGTGGAGATACTTGCTTTGTTCCCCCTCCCCTATTCTTCCAGTATAATTTTTGTATATGGAGATCTGAATAACCCCGTGTAGTAATCTTAACAGTTCTTGAATATTTGTCATGGGCATTTCGGAATTTATCCAAGACTTTTTCTCTTCATCACAAAAGTCTATGTTAAAATTCGACTACGCTCGCGACAAATATTCAAAAACTGTTGAGATTACTATGTGTAAGAAATGAAACTAAAGTTAACTACTGAAGCATTTTTTTGCCAACAAAAATGAGAAAATAATAAACTTAGCTTGCGTTCCCTTCTACCCCCCTCCCCCTTAAATCTTTTAAACTGAGTAAACGGTGTTTGTGGCCAAAAAGATATGGCACCTCCCTCCCGTTTTCATATTTTTTTTTATGGTTGGTGGGGTTGGATGTTACATAACCTTCGCCCCTATAACGTAATGGGGCAGATAAGAAGTTTCTCTCTGAGAGCTGAGAATTAGGTTTAATAGAAGAGTAAAAGGGTGAGCACGAAACAACCGATTATCCGTGCTTTATGACAAGGTGTAGGGGATAATGTCCATGTCTAGAAACGTGCAGTGAAGATTGCAGGGATTGTGTCATACTGACTGGGATAAGGTTTAGTTTCTGCTACACTAAGTAGTGTTACAATTAAGGCTGATGCACGGTTAGTGTTTGATTTTGACCAAGCCGGGGTTCGATTACTCTTTTGCTAAGTAGTGCTATAACTAGGTTTGATTGCAAGATTAGGCCACGTGACTTAGATTGGGATAGGGTTCAATTATGCTTTCACTAAATAATTTAACTCTTATAAATGGATGAACGGTTAATGTGATTGGTCTTTACCGGGTCTCTTAAAGAGTGTTACAATTCGAAGTTTAAATAAAATCCACGCTTATTTTTGCCCTACGTTTAACATCAAGATTATTAACGGCTTAATCTAAGACGTAGAGATGGTAAAGTCACACTTAAAATAATGAATATAAAATCACCGCCTAGATTCAAACCTCGATCTCTGTCTCTGAAAATACATTCTATTGCGAGTCTGACGCCTTAGATCATGTAATCAACTGACAGGTTTTTTTCCGCAATGTATTTTTATACTCTTCTTTCTCACAAATGAACTATAAAATTGAGCTGTTAAAACTATAAGCCTTAACTAAATAAATGACCAAAACTTTTGAGTTTCTAAAATCTACATTTGAAATAATGACGCCGTGAGATGTATTTGATAATATTTGCCTTACAGTTATGTAAGGGTAGAGCGCATCGTTATCAAATACAGACGATAAGGTGTTCAATTAAAGCTATCGTTCATTCAAGGTCACCACCTATTTGAAGGAAAATATACACACAGATCTTTTTGACTGTAACAGCAATTTTGAAACTTTATAGCTACTAAAACAATCCTTAAATAATTATCTCAGAATGTTCTGATGGTATTCTGTTAGGAAAAAAATTTTATTTGTTGGAAGACTAAATCTATGTTTCTTACTATTTACTTTGATCTCACAACTGATATATTTCACCGGAATAGTTGTTTATAGTGAACTAATTTAAGATTGTAGTGATTACTTTAATTTATGAAACTTAAAATGTAACTAGAACACTTATACCTTTCCTTGCATTGACTTTGTTTTGAAATAACAAATCAATTCTTAAAACTCGTAATTTCTGGACGTCCACAACGCGTCCCAACGCTTGGGTAGAAGGTTCTTTAACTTGGATAAGTTTGAGTCGTCTATAGCTAGTATTAAGCACTATTCAACCTTTCCATCCTGTTCCCTTAGTTTAGTAGATGAACGCCATTGATAGCGAGTACTGGTTATAAAGCGTATGGCGAAGAAAAGTCCCTTGAGAATAACGTTTTCGGTAGTAAAACAGGTATTTCTGGTGGTTGTTACGTGGACAAAGGCGTCGGTATCGTTTGGAGTGGCCGCTTGATGATGACGCTGAGGTTGGTTTTGAATCTTAACCTTGTATACTGAGGTACTTACCCCTCCAAATAGTTTCCTCACACTCTCTTCACGGAAATATTTGATAAAATGCCTTTAGATCCTCACCTCTTCTCTAGACCATCAGTGTAGTATTAGTATACTGACCCTGTTAGGACCAGGGGAAGGTGGGGGAGGACCAAGAAGAACTCCTTTCATTGACCCAGTCAAATACAATACCGGGAGGATTCTTGTTGGTTCGAAGGAAAGAGGGAGGAGAGTTATGAAGTCATCACCACACCTAATAAGTCGCTTTTGTTTCACATCACTTACATGAATCTGATTACGCATCCGAATCTTACTGGGTGGGCCAGCGCAAAAACCCCACAAGTGACAAAAAACAAGGAAGAGGAAACAAGACGTCACTTATATTGACCCTCCTTTCCCTCGACCGTCACGTCTTTACGCTTTCTGGAATATCCACGTAGTCACAAGAATTGAGTAGGGATGGGTTAGGGATCAGGACGGTAACATTTAGAGAAATTATGTAGGCCTACCCCCGTATATGCTATAGAGGGAAAGTATATAAGCACCTCAATATCCCCAGTCAGGATTCGAAACTAAGCCTCATCTTTATTTGAAAAAATGTATAAAAAGTAGGATAACGCTTTGTCCCCGTGTATACCGGTGTGGGTGCAAACATTTTTTCTAAAATATACGTTCTGAAATATTGTCTGCATAAATGACCACACTGTCTAAGGTTGTAGGCTCGCAATAAACAAGATGGCGGGGGACTTAGGGGATGGTGGCCCACAAATGAAAGAGTTACAAATGAATAATGTCACACACTTCCATTTGACACGAACTAGCCTCTCTAATGTAATCTCTCTGACTTGATCCCTCTCTAGGTTCTTTAGCGGCAAGTCACTTCATCAGCGTTGTAACCGACAAGCATACGTGTTTATTCACCGTACGTGACCGGACCATTGTTTGGCGTATGTATGTGCGAGTAACATGTGCTCATGGGTGTGACCTCCATAAAGAAAAATTGTTTAATAAGCAAAAACATTTTTTACTTGTACAAATTAAACAACGCAGAACGCGCCCTATTCACTCACTTAAGATGACGAGTGTCATTTCACTCATAGAGTCAAATAGAAAAAAACAAGATGACACTTCATAGTACGGAGAAAATTTCTTTCTTTTATTTTACTATACGAGCCAGCGAAGTTGGTTGCGGATGGATTGAGCTTTCCTTAACAGTCGAGCGCTAGTGTTGTAATGGAAGGATAGAACAGCATGAAGGGTTTAGCTTAGTTCATGTTCAATAAATCAGGAGTAATCGTAAATGTTAGCCCTTAAGAGCTTATATGGTGTATCTTTTCTTTACCCACACAAAATGTTTTCTTCTTATTTTGCTAGGAGCGTCATTATGGTGCTGGATACCCTCTCTACCAGTGATTCCCAATCAGTTAAGTATTATGACCTCATTTAAAGTTCTTTTGATTATATAAAGAGAACATCTCGATCACAATAGGTGCACTTGATCCTCGGGACCCTGCCCCGCATCCCAAACCACGTTCTCCTGACCATGTCAGGCCTTCCGTCCCTGGACAGCCGTATCCGTGGTCTGGCGGAGAGATCTTTCCAGTCGGGCGCTAGCCAGCTCCAACCAGATCGTCCGGGGCATCAGCGATTACAACGCTCCTGCCCATCCTTACAGCCGTATCAGGGACAGCGTCGTGAACCCCTTGTTGACATCAGCAGGTGACCGAGGAGTCAAATCGGGGGAGTCGTGACCCCCCTCCTAGTCGTGTGAGACTGGGGGGAGGCCAAATAGCGGGTGATGCCTGCTTATGGCCGAGATACACGAAATAGGGCGGGTCGCCTGGCCGTTCGCAACAGTGTAAGGGAACCCGTCTAGTGATTATACAACCGACCAGGTTTTATGTGTTGTATGTGAGGGGACCTAATCCCCCTTCACCTTAAATTTAGTGTTGTGTTCTAATTTGGGATGGACAAATATAAAAAACCTTTTCCTGGTATCATAAATATTTGTAATCTTCAAGAACCCCAAGGGGTTGGTGAAAGCTAAAGTTTCTTTATGTTTATAATTAATGCCTTTTCAAATGTAATATGTGAAAAAATAATAAAATTCCTTGTGAAAGTGCAAGTGGAAGCATATTTGAGAGACTTAAGTTTTATTTATACATTTGGAGAACATGAGGTATATATATATAAATTATAGTTTAACGGATGGTGCAATTTATTTGCATTAAAATAAAATATGATTCATTGAAGCGATGTCAGTTTTAGCCTCAAATTTGATTGTACAGCCAGTTTTTTGAGCTACTTGATTTGTAAGATGCGCAGAAATTCATTAAAAAAATATTGTAAAGACGATTAGGGTCCTATTGACTGTTTGTTTGCCTTCTATGTTATCTCTTTCTCTCTCTCCATACTTGTTTAGCAGTTATCTAGGCCAGTCTTACTTCCAGGGATTAAGACGGGACAGGGGAGGAAATTACTTAAAAGGAGAAGACTAGAAGAGTTTGGATTCATTTGCTTCGAGTCCAGTACACCGAAAATAGATAATTCAAGACTCTTGAGTGAAGCTCCTATATATATATATATATATGGCCGGCTCAGCAGTCAGCAGTTCAGGCTAGTGACGTGAGTAAACCAGAATGTCCAGGTGAGGGACAGCGTGTCCAGTGATCGTGGATCGCAGGTCGGCATGGTGTGTGTAGATTAGTGCATCGGTGACCACTAAAAGACTTACATGAATGGCACAGGTGACGTAGACATTGAATGTGAACTGTGTAGTGATTGAATATTATAAGATACTAATATTTAAATGTTAAACTGAATAGTTTTTATTTTTATCTATTAGCTGTTTATTTTATTATGTTCTATGTGTATTTACTTACATATTTAATTGTTACTTTTATTATTTATTTTTAATTCAGCGATTGTTAGATTTGTAACGAAGTCAGTGTTCAGATTCGCTTTATTGTTAATAATCAAAACCTTGAATATTTCATATGAGTTATCAATCAGCTTATTCAACAACGTACCCCAATATCTATAAACTAACTCATGGCTCACAGGGTGTGGTGTGAACAGCCCGTGACCCCAAGTGCTTCACTGCCTTATAAAACGCCTGGCTAGAAGTCATTTAAGACAGTGGTGCCCAACCTTTTCCATATTACGGACCCCATGAAGCCAATGATAGTGTGTCACCCAATAATGAAAAGAAGCAAGATATTTAAGCAAATAGCGAATAGCGATTTTTTGGATATAATGGGAAAATATAAATAATAATAGATTAATTTTTTAAAGTTGTCTCGTGGATCCCCCCCCTCCCCCCCCCCCAGGGATCTTAGTATGTCACCCAGTAATGAAAAGAAGCAAGATAATTAAGCAAATAGCGAATAGCGATTTTTTGGATATGATGGGAAAATATAAATAATAATAGATTAATTTTTTAAAGTTGTCTCGTGGATCCCCCCCTCCCCCCACAGGAATCTTCGTAGACACCAGATTTGTAGCTTCTGATCTAGGGGATTTCTTTTGGAGACAGCGTTTTGAAATATGTGAATTCACGGACTCCTTAAAATATAGCTACACGGTTCCTTACTTGGGAAACGTTGCTGTCTTTCTACCTACCTCTACAAACACTTATTTCAGGGAGGAAGAGAAAAATAAGGAGGGGAGGAGTCAAATTGAAATTTCCATACACTAAAACTACAAAAATTGGTAATCTCAAGTTTAAATAAGTAAAAGAATATTGTGTACATACCTTAGAGTTTTGGGAAAAGTTTCGCTCCTGAAAATAATTGTATATGTTGCCAGTATTCCCACTAAGCCATTTTGTATTCTCTTCAAACAGAAAAAAACACTAGGGGGTAAGGTGCATCCCCCTTCCCCCTACACCCCTCTAGATAAATAAGATCCACCATTGATTATGTATAGCCTAGATTTTGACAAAAAAAAGTTGATTAATGTTTCATATTTTAAATGCACTAGGCAAGCAAAGGATTTGTTGGCGGAAAACGAGAAATACTACGCCTTCAAAATTCGAACGCATCGTTATCTCCCCCGCTTCAATGGCCAAATGGTCTAAGGCATCACTCTTGTGTTAACCTGGCCTGCTGATGATGGAGAGATCGGGATTCAAATCCCAATCGGATTTAGTGAGTTTTTTCCTTTAAGAGTTTCCCACTCTCCTTCCAGTTAAATGCGTGTAGATTAACTCTAAAATGCTTCCTTCCACGTCCCAATTCCATTAGAATGATTATAAATCATATAGGTCTATACATATAACCTGAACAGCTAGTAAAACGCGGTGATAGTAATTTACACACACACACACACACACACACACACACACACACACACACACACACACACACACACACACACA